>JAJPUD010006448.1:80206-129650 GCA_023553655.1 Myrmecobius fasciatus
ATATATATATATATATATATATATATATAAATCATACTAATAGTCAATATACTCTATAAAGTAATTAAATGAAAAGTTTCATATTTATTATTTCCATCTCTGACACAATAATGAAATAAGTATAAAACAGACTAAAAATTAGCCAGTTGACCATGTTTCAATTTCCATACTTGAGATAAATCATGCAATAATAAAACAATTTATTAAAATGGTGAGGCAGGAGTTTCGTGTTCATTTGCTAGTTGTATCACTGGTAGCAAATTACTTATCCCCTTTGAGTGCCAGTTTCCTCATTCATAAATGTGTTTGTGTGTGTGTGTGTGTGTGTGTGTGTGTGTGTGTGTGTGTGTGTGTGTGTAATACTTATCTAAATGTAGGTTTCATGCTTGGAGTAGGGCTGTGTTAGATAACCTCTCAAGCCTCTTTTAACTGCACAGTACTCTGATTCCCTACCTAATTAGTTTCTTGTGAGGAGAATACACTGTGAAAAGGAAAGCACTTTAAAAATCTAAGTAAAAATATCATCTATTCCAGGGTCAAGTTTCTAACAGAAAGTTAGAAATATGAAAAAGTTTTATTTAGAGAAGTACATTTGTAAATAATTTATATTTTTAGAAATAATTTATAAATTTTTATAAGTCATAGAAATTGTAAGGAAATGTGGCACTAGGTCTATGCAGGAAAAAAATCAAAGCTGAATAGATTCAACTAAACTGAGAAAAACCATCCCATTTTCAGACATGGTCCTAGTGATTTACAATCTATTATCTGAAAAGCAACATAGCTAATACTGAAAAGTACATAACAATTAGGATGTTCACTAGGTCATGAATTATTTAGTCATGACAACGCATGAAAGAAAGAAGAAATGGCTTTCAATTCTACACAGCCTCCATCCACTACCATAATGACAGTGACAAAATGACAAAATGAAGGGGCAAAAAAAGGGGAAAGGGTACACAATGGAAGTTTGGGGAATCATACCATTTTAGTCTTTTATTAATAATTAATCTGCCAGCATTCTAAATATGAAAACCAATTACATTGAAGTAATGAATCAATATGTAGAATAATTCAACTACATAAATTTGATGTTTTCATATAAATGAAGTTAAAGACAAAAGGAAGTTGTAGCTAAATAGCAGTTTTCCTCACAAGTTCTCCTTGAAGAAGAAAATAGAGAAATTGATGCTGTTGTCCTTGTATTCCCAAAGACAACAAGAAAAATCCATTCCTGAACAATTTTTCATTTCTCTTTTTAGTCCTCACAAGGAACTAGCAATCAGACCACTGTCATATCAATTGCATTTTATATACCAAGGTTTGTTACAGAAGAATTGGGGAAGATATTCTGTAAGGAATTTAATGGTATCATCCAACTAAGTCAAGACAAACTTTAGTAATCAAAAGACTCACTGGAATAGTGGCAAGAAGGTAGGATAGTGAAAAACATGCTCTATAAATAGGATCTTTTAAATTCTAGTTTATTTCATTTTCAGTTCCAGATCATTTCTTTTCCTCATCTATTGAGAAGGGAAGAAAGACAAAACTCATTACAATATATACAAATTACAAATATAAAATAAAGCAAAATAAATTTTCATATTAGATTTTTTTTTTAAAAAAGAAAGATTCCTAAGATAGGGTAGGGCCAAGATAGGGGAGAAAAGGCAAAGATTCACCTGAGGTCTCCCAAATTCCCATCCAAACAACTTTTAATTTGCCTCAGCAGTGGAAGCAATTTCTTCCACATCCCTCAGTACCCCAAAAATGGTGGTCACAATTACCTGTCAGAAAATAGTGCTTTTGGCAGTTCACATATCTCAGTGTAGGCCAGGAGGTTAGAAAACATATTTCTCCCTTAGATCCAACCAGCTTGGAACAACTGAAAGCTTACTTACTGTCACAGTTAACTCTGGAAACAGTTACACAAAAAGCCCTGTAGCTTGAGACAGTTCCTCCTTTATTCTAGGAGCAGAGCCCACATTGACAGCTAAACAGCAATAAATGGACTGGAAAATGGGCTAAATAATAACAAAAATCCTACTCATAAAAATTACCAAGGCTATTGGGAAGCTCAAAACAGACTCAGAAGAAAACAAAGTCAAAACTGATAAACCTAAAATTTAAAAGAAAATGTGAATTGGTTTTAAACCCAAAATGAATTCCTGGAACAACTCAAAGGGAAGTTTAAAAATTAAATAAGAAAGGTAGAAGATAAAATAGTAAAAGAATTTACACTGATGAAGAGAATCATGAAAAAAACAGTAGCTTGGTAAAGGAGGCACAAAAATTCTAAAGAGAATAACATTAAAAACAGAATAGATCAAATGGTAAAAGAGCCACAAAAATCCAATGAAGAGAAGAATGCCTTAAAAGCAAAATTGACCAAATGGAAAAAGAGATGAAAAAGTTCAATAAAAAATAATTCTTTAACAATTAGAATTGAGGAGGGGAAGATTCTGAAAAAATTCAGAAAATTTCAAGCACTCCATATTTCCCCAATAAAAAGAACAGATTTGTACTTCAAGGCAAACAGGCTAGTAAAAAGCAAAGATTTGGGACAGAACAGAGTCCTGGGATAACCCAAGAGGACCTAAAAAAAGACTCCAGGACAAGAATTACCCACTGTGAAGTGAAAACACATCCAGGATAGCTCCAAAGAAACAAGTAGGAAATCTTGAGGCCAGCTGAGTTTGGCGGGAACCTCAAATTGAACCACAGGAACCTTCCAAACAGCATGGGGAATTGGGAGTTTGAGTGTGAGAAGACTGAGGAAACAATTAGGATTAGGATTAGGAACAATAGGCTGAGTTCTGCTGCTAAAACACTGTCTTGATGAGTCAAGAAGGAACCAGCAATTCCAGTGAGTGCAGAAGCAGTGGGGAAGGGATGCTGCTGGTTGTGGGCATGTGCGGGAGTGTGGAGCTTTTGATTTGGGGTTCCAAGTCAGAAGGAAGAGCTAAAGTAAAGTTAAAGGTACCATTCCTCCCACCCCACTCCATCCCTACCATCCCCAGATTTAAAGTGCTTACACTAATAGTTCTTATTTAAAAAAAAAAAATGAACACAGAAATTTACTATGGGAATAGAGGAAATGAGAATTTATCTTCAGAGAACAATAAAGCAAAATAAAGCCTCTTCTACCCCCAAAGAATAATATTAAATGACTACGTGCCCAGAAAGAATTTATAGAAAAATTTAAAAAGAAACTTTAAAAATCAAGTGAGACAGAAGAAAAAAAACTAAAATAAATAAATGAATGAATGAAATCATCCAAGAAAAACAAGAATGTTATTGTGGGGAATAGGGTGGAGAGAAGTTAACCAACTAGAAAAAAAGATACAGCCTTTAAGAAAAAAGTGATTCTTTGGCAATTAGAATTGGGCAAAAGGAAGCCTATGAAACTGAAGAGACTGAGAAATAACAGAACAATATAAAGAATAAAAAAATAGAACAGAATGTGATACATAATAAAAACAACAGATCTGGAGAACAGATCCAGAAGAGAAAATATGAGAATAATTTCACTACCAGAAAGCTGTGATGAAAAAAAAAAGAACCTTGATATAATAATGCAAAAAATAATCCAAGAAAATTGTTCTGGAGTGATAGAACATGAAGGGGAAGTAAAAAAAAGTCCACCAATTACCATATCAAAGAGATCTTTTTTATAAAATGTGTTGGCATATCATTGCAAATTTCAAAACCCACAGATCAAAAAGAAATATTTCAAGAAAAAAAAAAAACAAAAAAACAATTCAAATATACTAGATCTGCAATTAAAATTTTACACAATTTATTAGCAGCCATAATAAAAGACCACAAATTCTAGAATAATATATATGAGCAATCAGAAGAACTAACCCTATGTCCCAAAATATCAGATGCAGCAAAACTATCCAAAATATTGAATGGAAAAAAGTGGACTTCAACTAACTTGAAAATTTTCAGCATTTTGTCTCAAACCAATCTGAATGTAATAAAAAATTAACATATAAGAACCAGTCAAAAATAAATTTCAAAGAACTCAACATGGACAAATCGTGTACGTGTTGTACATGGAAATGTACACCATATGTTTAAGATTGATATTAGTAATTGTGTAGCTCAAAAGAAAGATTGAGGCAGAGTTGAATATGATCTGATTCTTAAAATCAATACTGTCCAGGAAAAGGTGAAAAAAATAATTATGTTATGCAACTGAATTGCAGAAGAAGAACCTACAAAGAGGCATCAGAAGGGGAAGAAGGATTCATAGTTATAAAAACTTACTCAAATAAGGAATGGGTTAAATAAGGAACATTACATAGATGCATGTGCACGCACACACACACATACACACACACACACACACACACACACACACACACACACACACCATGAAGGGCATAGCACCCTCCAAAATCTATAAAGAAATAATGGAGGAGGCAATAGGATAGAGTTAGCATAGTAGATTACATAGATTTATGGCAGTGGGAGAACATATGTAAATTAATGGGCAAGGAATAAAAAATAAGGTGAGGTCTAGAAGGGGGTGTAGAGTAATGATAGTGGGATAAGTTGTATATATTGATGGAAAGAGGGAAAAAAGAAAAAATGGGAAAGGGTTAAAGAGAAGAAGAAAAGGTGACAATAAGGTAAAGTACAAAAGAGTGTTTAGATTAATTGCAGTGTGATAATGTGTGTAAATTAATAATAGGATAAAAAGGGAAGGAAAGGGAGGGGAAGAAGATAAGGGAGGGGTAAGGCTAAGTAATAGCAGGGCAAGTTAAGGAGCAGAATTAAAGCAGATGAGTTAGCAGGGATAGTAAAGAAGAGACATACACATAAACACTACAACAAGAATAAGGAGTAAAATTTTTAGAAAAAAAAAAGGACTAGTAATTATACATCTTAGAAAAAGTCAAACTTAAAGATTCAGTTAAGAGAGAAATCTACTTTATATATTATTGTAGTTTGAGATGCATGTTTACACATGGGAAAATGCATATGTATATATGTGTCTGAGTACATGTGGTTATGTATTCAGGTAAGTCTATGTGTGTGCATGTGTCTTGTTATATGTATATTGTGTGTGTGTCTATATATAGATATATATGTATGTATATATATGGGATGGGTCTCTATGCGTGTGTGTGTATGTGTATAATCTATGTGCATATATGTACATATATTCTTAACTTACCCTAGTAGGGAGAGCTAAGGGAGATTAAATAGGAAAAAATAACATTGTAAAAAGTGTGCAGCAGAAAGCAAAAAACATACAAGGAAGCAAAGAAAAGATGGAGACTCATGAACATAGTTTCTTCTTATTACATATGCTTTCTTGAAATAGAAATATATCATTATATATTTTGAATCCTCTCTGATGTAGTACTGGGCACATGACAATGTCTTGTTTTGTTTCCATTTTTATTTTCCTTTTTCTGTCTTTTTTAAATTCTGTTTTTTTTTCTTATTTTGCATTTAGTTCAACAAATCACAAAATTAGAATTGGCTAAATGAAAGCTAATTATCCTATGGGAGATCAAGAAATCTTAAAAACAAGATCAAAAGAAAAATAGAAGAAAATGAAAAATATCCCATTGGAAAACTACTGCCGTGATAAATAGATCAAAAGGAGATAATTTTAATATCATTAGAATCCTTGAAAACCATGATAAAAAAGTGCCTAGACATCATCTTTCAAATTACCAAAGAAAACTGCTCTGTAATTCTAGAATCATAGAGCAAATTAGAAATTAAAAGAAATCACCAATTACATCCTGAAATAAATCCTAAAATTAAAACTCCTATGAATATCATAGCCAAATTCCAGAATCCCCAGTACAAAGAGAAATCATTGCAAAGAGAAAAAAAATTAAATATGCAGTTACAATCAGGATAACACAAGACTTAGCAGTTTCTACATTAAAGTAACAGAGGGCTATGAATACAATATTCCATAAAGCAAAAGATCTAGCACTACAAGAATCATGCACTAGGGGGCAGCTAGGTGACAGCTAGGGGGTACAGTGGATAAAGCACCAGCCCTGAATTCAGGAGGATCTGAGTTCAAATCTGGTCTCAAACACTTAATATGTCCTAGCTGTGTGACTCTCTGGGCAAGTCACAACCCCAATTGCAAAATCATGTACTAACAAAACTGAGTCCATTTTTTTTTGAGGAAAAAATGGATATTCAATGAAACAGAAGACTTTCAAGCATTCCTAATGGAAAATATCAGATCTGAAAGAGAATTTGACTTTCAAACACAAGAGAAGCATAAAAAGAAATCCTAAGGGATTCAATAATATTAAACTATTTATGTTCCTACATGGGAAAACAATATGTTTAGCCCCTAAAATCTCTCTCCTTTTTGTTATTATCTTTCATTCTTGAAGATCAGTGACTTCAGGAAATTGATGTCTTTATTTACGAGTGAATCAGTGATTCACCCCAGATGCAGTGGGAAATCTTGGCCTTTTTAAGTTAAAGTCTTTCCCAGATCTCAGTTTGTCTATGGCAACATACAATTAGTGATTTAAAACTAGGTAAGAAATGAGCCAAAAAAAAAAAAAATGACACTGGGAGAAGGGTAAAAGAAGCAAAAGAAGAATGCAGTAAATTAACTCACATAAAAGAATTATAAAATAATGGAGGGAAAATGGGGAAAGAAAGAATGCATAAACCTTATTCTTATCAGAATTAACTCAAGGAGGGAATAACATACACACTTAGTTGGGTATAGACCTTCATTTTACTGTACAGAAAAGTAGAAAATCAAGGAAATAAGTGAGGGCAGATTGGCTATTATGACAAAAATGAAAAATGACAATGTTGGAGGGTATGTGGGTGAAATTGTGTTTTTCTAGTTATGTGATTTAGAATATGTTTTTTTCACATTTCTTTCCCTAAAACCTCCCTGTTCATATCCTTTGACTACATATTAATTGAGAAAAAAATGATTCTTATCCACAAAAAAATAAGAAGGGAGTTAAGGAGGTAAATAGAATTTTAGCAAAGTTAGATATTATAGATCTTTGGAGAAAATTGAATAGAGATAGAAAGGGGTACACTTTTTTCTCAGAGGTTTATGGAACCTATACAAAAATTGACCATATATTAGCGCATAAAGATCTCAAAATCAAATGAAGAAAGGCAGAAATAGTGAATGCATTTTTTTCAGATCATGATGCAATAAAACTTACATACAAGAAAAGACCAGGGGGAAAATAAACCAAAAATTAATTGGAAACTAAATAATCTACTCCTAAAGAATGAGGGTGTGAAACCACAAATCATAGACACAATTGATAATTTTGTCCAAGAGAATGACAATAATGAGGCAAGAAACCAAAATTTATGGGATGCAGCCAAAGCAGTTATTAGGAGACCTTTAATATCACTAGATGCTTACTTGCATAAAAAAGAGAAAGAGATGATCAGTGAATTGGGCCTGCAACTAAAAAAGCTAAAAAAAAAATTTAAAATCCCAGTTAAATACCCAATTTGAAATTATAAAAATAAAAGGGGAGATTAATAAAATTGAAAGTAAGAAAATTATTTAATTAATAAATAAAACCGGGGGCAGCTAGGTGGCACAGTGGATATAGCACCAGCCCTGAAGTCAAGAGGACCTGAGTTCAAATCTGGCCTCAGACACTTAACACTTCCTAGCTGTGTGACCTTGGGCAAGTCACTTAACCCCAATTGCCTTAGCAAAAATAAATAAATAAATAAAACTCAGTTGGTTTTATGAAAAAAAAAACAACAAAATAAATTAATCTTTACTTAATTTTATTAGAAAAAGAAAAGAAGAAAATCAAATTGTTAGTCTCAAAAATGAAAAGATGTTTCTATCAGTGAAGAGGAAATTAGAGAAATAATTAGGAGTTATTTTGCCCAACTGTATGCCAATAAATTTAATAATCCAAATGAAATGGAGGAATATCTACAAAAATATAGATTGCCCAGATTAACAGAAGAGGAAATAAATTATTTAAATAGTCCCATGTTAGAATGAGAAATAGACCAAGCTATTAATCAACTCCCTAAGAAAAAATCTCTGCGGCCAGATGGATTTACTTACATGTGAATTCTACAAAACATTTAAAGAATGATTAATTCCAATATTATATAAACTATTTGAAAAAATGGGGAAAGGAGTCCTATTAAATTCCTTTTATGACACAGATATGGTGATGATAGCTAAACCAGTAGGGTAGAAGCAGAAAAAGAAAATTATACATCAATTCCCCTAATGAATATTGATGCAAAAATTTAAATAAAATATTATTAATGAAATTATAGAAAGTTATCCCCAGGAAAATGCACCATGACCAAGTAGAATTTATACCAGGAATGCAGGGCAGGTTCAATATTAGGAAAATTATTAGCATAATTAACTATATCAATAACCAAACTAACAAAAATCATATGATTATCTCAATAAATGCAGAATAAGCATTTAATAAAATCCAACACCTAGGAATGAAGGGACTTTTCCTTCAAATGATCAGTAGCATCTATTTAAAACCATGAACAAGCATCATTTCCAATAAAATCAGGAGTGAAACAAGGTTGTCCACTATCACCATTACTATTCAATATTGCATTAGAAATGTTAGTTTTGGCATTGAGAAGAAAAAGAGATTCAAGGAATTAGAATAGGTTATAAGGAAACTAAATTATCACTCTTTGCAGATGATATGGTGGTATATTTAAAGAACTCTAGAAATCAACTAAAATACTACTAGAAACAATTCACAACTTTAGCAGAGTTGCAGGGCACAAAATAAATCCACATAAATCATCAGCATTTTTATATGTTACAACAGTCGAGCAGCAAGAGATATAAAAAGAAATTCCATTAAAATAACTGTCAATAGTATAAAATATTTGGGAATCTATTTGCCAAGGGAAAGTCAAGAACTATACAAACATAACTACAAAACACTTTCCACACAAATAAAATCAGATCTAATCTGTTGGAAAAATATTAAGTGCTCATAGATAGGCTGAGCAAATATGAAAATGGCAATACTATCTAAATTAATCTACTTATTTAGTGCCATATCAATCAAACTCCCAAGAAATTATTTTCAGATCTAGAAAAATAATAACAAAGTTCATCTGGAAGAACAAAAGGTCAAGAATTTCAAGGGAATTATTGAAAAAAAATGCCAATAAAGGTGATCTAGCTGTGCCATACCTACAACTATATTATAAAGCAGTGGTCATCAAAACCATTTTCTACTGGCTAAGAAATAGAGTAGTCAATGAGTGGAACAGGTTAGAATCACAGGACAAAATAGTCAATAACTATAGCAATCTAGTGTTTGTCAAAACCAAAGACCCCAGCTTTTGGGATAGAATCACTATTTGACAAAAAACTGCTGGGAAAATTGGAAACTAGTATGGAAGAAACTAGGCATTGACCCACACAATACCACATATCAAGATAAGATCTAAATGGGTTCATGATTTAGACATAAAGAGTGATATTATAAGCAAATTAGAAGAATGTAGGATAGTTTACCTCTTAGATCTGTGGAGAAGGAAAGAATTTATGTCCAACGAAGAACTGGAACTCATAATTGAACACCAAATAGATAATTTTGATTATATTAAGTTTAAAAGTTTTTGTACAAACAAAACTAATGCAGACAAGATTAGAAGGGAAGTAATAAGTTGGGAAATCATTTTTATATTTAAGGGTTCTGCTAGAGGCTTCATTTTTAAAACACAGAGAATTGACTCAAATTTATAAGGATTCAAACCATTCTCCAATTGATAAGTGAGCAAAAGATATTAATAATTTTCAAATGAAACAATTAGAACCATTTCTAATCAGATGAGAAGGTGATCTAAATAACTATTGATCAGAGAAATACAAATTAAGACAACTTTGAGATACCACTACACACCTCTCATATGGGCTAAGATGATAGGAAAAGACAAGAATGATTGTTGGAGGGTATGTGGAAAAACTGGGTCACTAATACATTGTTTGTGGAATTGTAAACGGATCCAATCACTCTGGAGAGCAATTTGGAACTATGTTCAAAAAGTTATGAAACTGTCCATACCCTTTGACCAAGCACTTTTTCTACTGGTCTTATATCCCAAAGAGATATTAAAGGAGGGAAAAGGACTCACATGTGCAAAAATGTATGTGACAGCCCTTTTTGTAGAGGCAAGAAACTGGAAACTGAATGCATGCCCATCAGTTGGAGAATGGCTGAATAAGTAATGGTATATGAATGTTATGGAATATTATTGTTCCATAAGAAACGATCAGCAGATGATTTTAGAGAGGCCTTGAGAGACTTATCTCAACTGATGCTAAGTGAAATAAGCAGAACCAAGAGATCATTATACACATCAACAGCAAGATTATAAAATGATCAATTCTGATGAATGTGACTCTTTCCAACAATGAGATGATTCAGACCAGTTCCAATGATTTTGTGATGAAGAGAGCCATTACCATCCCAGAAAGAGGACTATGGGAACTGATTATGGATCACAACATAACATTCTCACTCTTTTTTGTTGTTGCTTGCTTGCATTTTCTTTTCTTATTCATTTTCTTTCCTTTTTGATCTGATTTTTCTTATGCAGCAAGAGACTTTTATAAATATGTTTACACATATTTGATTTAACATATTTCAACATGTATAATATATATTGGATTGCTTGCCACCTAAGAGAGGGAGTGAGTGAAAGGAGGGGAAAATCTGGAAGACAAGGCTATGCAAGGGTCAATGTTGAAAAATTATCCGTGCACAGGTTTTGAAAATAAAAAGCTTTACTTAAAAGAAATGAAACACAAAAAAAGGTTCTACTTTTGCAAAGATTCTCTCATGTACACATTGAAATCACAAATTTTTTCAGGGTAGGGGCAGCTAGATGCCTTAGTGCATAGGGTATCAAACCTGAAATGGGGAGTTACTGTGTTCAAATCTGACCTCAGGAACTTAATACTTACTAGCTATGTGACCATGGCCAATTCATTTAACCTCAATTGTCTGGGGGAAGAAGAAGGAAAAGTTTTGCAGAGTTCAAGGGAAAGAGGAATTTTGTACATACTATTGCATCCTCTTCATTGTACATGATAATATACTGATTGCATTATCAGGAAATTTTTAGAGTTTCCTTAATGAGATTTCTTTATCATTTAGAAGTTATTGGGCTAACAATTCATATGGGGACTTTTTTTTTTTAAATGGATGAAAATGACTATTATCACATTGTTGCCAGAAGTAAAATGATCATTCTATTGAGTTAGTACTTCAGCACACCTTTTGCAATAGGCATCGCAGATACTTAGAAAATTGCCTACAGAATTGAATAGGAGAATAGGAGAACATTTGTATTGCATTTGGGAAGCTGTGAAGTATTTTCAGTGGCTCCAATCACACACTCTCACATACACACATGCAAAAATCTTTTCAGTATGAATATTCTCCTGTAGTACTACATGATATAACCCCCCCAACATTCCAAGATCCAAAGAATCAAAGTCTTAGTGGAAACTAGATGATAAAGGATGGAAACAGGGTGGGCAAGAAACATACATATTAAAAGATGGACTGTGATTTTAAAAAGTAAAGATCAGATAGAAAAAGAAAGGAAAAAAAAATCCAAAAAGCAATATTAGACACAGGCTGGTACCACTTGTCTTTGATAAAGTGAAATGTGTCAGTTGTGCTGGGTTAATAGCTGCAACCTCAATCAGGACTAGAATGTGTATTCCCTCTTTAATCCAAGAAACCCTCCCCCACAAAAAATTGCTCATTTGAAGCAAGAGTGAAATATATCTTCAGAGAAGGGGGGTGTTTTATTTTTTGTTTGTTTTTTTTTGTTGTTTTGCAGATTGGTTTTTTTTTGGGGTTTTTTTGGCAATTCATGTTCATTCTTCTGTTTTAATATGTTGAAAATTGGAGAAATTTAGACTCTATGCTTTTGGAAATTTACTAAAAGTAAATCCTTCTATTCTATTACAATTAGAGATTCCTAAACTGATTGCAGAGAGTAATTAAAACCCAGCAATTTATCTTTCACTAATGTCTTCTGGTGTGAATGATCAGAAAAGTGTTTTTTACCACAGTCAACAAGCCTCAGCAATCTAAACCCCAGGTGCACTGCTGGAAACACTCAAATACTGTTCTCTCAAAGGTAGAACACAGCAGCTGTTTAACGGCTCACAGAAAGACTACAAGATGCTTCCAGAGAGGTTACAATGTCCCATTGAAATTTCTGGGGGAATAACAAGCAATAATAATGCAATTATCCCAGCATTTATTTGGCTAGAACACTGAGGCTAATAGTCACATTGCAAAAACTAAAGGCAATGAGTTGCTGGTGTTAAAGGCTAACAAGATAATGTTTTCTGTGAAGGGGAGGGTAAGATTCTGACCCAAGCAAGGGTTTGGGGTCATTATCCCCATTTGTCTCATTGCAAAGTCTATGTTAGATGACCTTTAAAATCCCTTCCCATTCTTTCAGATCATATCCCTTCCAGTTTTATTATTCTATATTCTATAACTACCATTCTACCATTCTACTTTCAGGATCTAATAGTCAATATCTAACCAATTTATAGGAGCTACTGATTTCATCAAATGTGTGTGTGTGTGGGTGTGGGTGTGGGTGTGTGTGTGTGTAGGCACATGTGTGTGTTCAGTAAATGGATTTCTAAATTCATTAAGCTACATATTTATATGCATATATACAGAGATGACTACTTAGCCTAAATAGCACATTGAGTCATTTTTGCTCTCTCTATATGTCTACATAATTAACATTAAATTATTTTATTACAATTAGACAAATTTTCTAGAGCTTAATGGGATTTCTAATGTGAACTATAATGTGTTCTCATCAGAGTGAGATTGAGGAAGTATGAAATATAATTTCCATCTTCCCCCTCATATCAGTGGAATTGGCTACATTTTCTCTCATTCTTCTACTAAAGTAAAAGAACGTAAACATGTATTAAAAACTAACCTGTTTGAAGGGGAAAGAGGATTTATAATGAAGAGATTAAGATAGAGAGTAGAAAGTAGAGAAGAGAAAATAAGGGAGGGGGGAAAGAGAAAGCAGAGAGTATCTATTGAACTCACAATTATGTAAGGTCCTGGGAGAAAAGATCACATAAGACATTAGGAAATACACCATTGACACAATCTTAGATACTGTCAAAGGAAGTGGGAGTTACAAGACAATGAGGAGACAGCACTGAGTCTCCCTCCAGAGCAGTGATGGAAGACTAATTACAAAAGGAGGAATATTTCAGACAGCTGAGGGAGATAGCTGACAACTCTATCAGAATAAAGCTGGACAGACCCAACAAGTGTCATTTCTGCCTTTTTAGAGAATTTTAAATTTAAATGAAGAGATGTCCACTTTTTTTTTCCATAGCTGGTCATCAATACAGTTTTCTTACATTTTAACTTGTTTCACCAAAGGTTTGCCAGATTTCTCCCCAACCTAAACAAAATAAGATTTTTTTGTCTTCTCAGCCAACTTAAAGTATTCATTGAGTACCTACAATATACCTAATATGGTGATTATCAATGTAGAGATGCTGGAAGTATAAAAAAATTGCTTTCTATAATAAATCGATAGTTTGGCTTGAAAGACAGGGTAAGTACATATCCAGAGAGGGTCTTATATCTAACAGATGACTTAAAAATCACTTGATTCTTTACTATCACTACCAATCAACCAATCAATAAGCTAGAAGCATTTAAGTGTGTACTATTTGATATAAAGAAAAAGCCAGGAAAAAAATTAGTTCCTGCCTTCAAAGAGCTAACATTAAAATAAAAAGGCAACATACACAAATCCATAATACAAGATGTAGACAGACAGATGTACAGATAGATAAATAGAAATAGATGAAGATATATATATATACACATATGCATGTTAGATAGCAATGAGAGAGAAGCATAAAATGAGACGCATTTTGTTTTACTTTCTTACATAAATGTAGCATTGTCTTGTATAATTTGTTTTAAAAATAAAGTAAGTTACTACTTCAGAGACAGAGTATTATACTACAAAGAATTCTTGACTTGGGATTAGTGTGTTGGGTTTTGAATCCCAGATCCAACAATTAGTGTAGTGGTTGTATTCAAGCACTTGGTCAAATTATCTATCCCTGAACTAAAGTTTCTTCATCTATAAAACAGGGATAGCAATACTTATCTATTTCACTGAATAGTACCACAGAATAGAGGGATCTAGGTAGCATTGTGGATAGAACATTGTGCTCTGAGTCAGGAAAATTTGAGTTCAAATGTAGCCTCAGACAATATTTTCATAACCTCATAAAACCCATTTAAAGTATGTCTTCCTCAGTTTTCTCAAGTGTAAAAGGGAAATAACATCACTTCTTTCCCAGGATTAGTGTAAGGATAAAATCATAGAATATTTGTAGAGCACCCTGCCAACCTTAAGAAACTACATAAATATTAATTATTATTATTAAAATCTTATTTTTGTTGCTTTGAAAAAAGTGCTCAGTAAAACTTAAAATGTTATCTCCAACTTAGTTATTATTGATAATTGAAATGAAGATGATGGTGGTGATAATCATGCAGATCAATAGAAATTATAAATATGAAGTGAGCTATAAGTATTTTCTGAAATCCTCAGAGTAGACTTTTATGCAAGAAATAAAGTTTTATATGGAGCCTTAAAGGCAGGATAGTAAATGGATAAGGAAAGAGAAAGATAGAGAAACTTTGTGGAGGAGAAACATCATAAGCAAAAGCATGAGATATAGATGAATATGATGTAGGAAGGAGCCCATAAGATGATTCCAAGTAAACCATATTATTTATTCAATTCATTTTAATTCAATAAGCATTTATTAAGAACTTACTAGTACTGTTCTAGGTGTTAGGATTTTAAAAGCATAGATGAAATGATCTCCCCTCCAATACAAACAAATGCAAATTACATATAAGTCAAATACAAATTTTGGGAGAAAAATGGAACACTAAGAATTGATGAACTATGAATAACCTCTTGAAAGAGTTAGCACTTAAAGAAAGCCTTGAAGGGAAAACAAAAAAAAATGTGTTGTAAGAAATAATAAAGTAGCTGGTCTCAGTAAAATCTGAGAAAACTCATATGAACTGATAACAAAGTGAAGTGAGCAGAAACAGGAGAATTGTTGTTGTTAATCCACACAGCAACATCAACATTGTAAAGATAATTAATTGTGAAAGACTTTATAAGTCCAATAAATACAACAACTTGCCATAGCTGCAAAAGAGTCATGATATAAACTGCTAATTATTTCCAGATAGAAAACTGATCAGACCATCTCATGAATAGTCCATTAGAACATTTAGAATGAAGTTGCCTCTAAATTTGTGCATCTCACTTTTCTTTTGAACTACTGCAATTCTATTTTCTTCCTAGAGCACAATGACTTCTTTGATGGAAATATACCATGCTGGGTGGTCTTGTGCCAATATTTCTCATGTCTTATAATCCATTCTAAAGTTCTTCTGAGAGACCTTGACAGTAGCCTTATATTTCTTCTTCTGACCTGTGTGAGTGTTTGGCTTGTAAGTTCTCTGTAAAATAGTCTTTTAGGGAAATATATATGTGCTATTTGATTAGCACAACCACCCATCAGAGTTATACTCCTGAAGTAGGGTTTGAATGCTTGGCTATTCAGCTCAGATCTTGCACCTTATTTTACCAGAGCATCTTCAGAATTTTCTAAGACAGTGCAAATGGAAGCAGTGCAATTTCCTAGCATGCAGCTAATATGCATAAACTCTAAGTTCAGCATAATAACTGTATAGACTTTCTTTTTGGTAGGTAGCCTAATGCCTCTTATATCCCACACTTTCCTTCAGAGTTTTTCCAAAACTGATCTAGCTCTGGCAATGTGAATATCAAATTCCTCATCTCTGTGTACATCCTTAGAAAGTATACTGCCAAGGTGAATTTATCCGCAGCATTCAAAATTTCTCCATTTGCTAGAATCAGTGGTTCCACATATGAATGGTGTGGTTTTGGGTAGGTGGAGAACCTCTATTTCTTGGTGGGATTAGGTCAAAATTAACACAAGTGACAGAAGGTAATTCATACTTTGCTGCATCTCAGTCTCAGAGGCTGCATTGAGTGCACATTCATTATGAGAAAAAAATATCACCCATTAACTCTCTCTGCACTTTAATCTGGGTTTACAACCTTTTCAATCAAATAATTTACCATCAAAAATGCCCTTTTTGTCTGACAGCATTGCTGTAAATATCATGAGAAAAAGCATAAGAGCAAGCACATATCCTTGATTCATTCCATTGGTATCTGGAAAAGCCCAAGAGCATTGCCTGTATTCCAGAAACATGACATCCTAGAATGGGCATCCAATACTGATGGCCTTCTCTGGGCAACCAAAATTGCCATGACCTTTTACAAGTCCTTTAGATGGAGAATATCAATATATCTGTTGTTCAGGCATTTCTCCTAATGTTGGATACTAGGAAATAGCATATTGACTATTCCTTGGATTTTCTTAAGCCACACTGGCTCTTGGGTAGATAACCAACTTCCAGGTGAAGGATCAAATAATTAAGAACTCTGGTAAGAATATTACCAGCAATGTCTAAGAGAAATAGACATTGTCACAAGAAAACCTATTTCCTTTCACTTTATAGAAATGGATAATGGAGGCATCCTTGAACTCCTGGAGGTTATCACCTTCTCTTGCCATATAATTTTGAAGATTTCACTCAGCTTTTGTATGAACGTGGATCTCATACAAAAGAGCTGGAATAGAATCAGTACCAGGTTTTTTGCCACAAAAGGGAAGAATAATGGCATTCAAAAACTTCTTCAATTGGAAGGTTGACAAGAGGACAATTGCCTTTAATTTGATGTATGTAGTCAATGACTTCAGCAATGATTGATGGTGGTCTGCTGAGAATGCTATGAATGTATTCAGTCCAACTTTCCAGGATCATGTCTTTATCATTAATCAATTGCTCTATCAACTCCAAATCAATGGCTTCATCAGCATTGAGTAGTTGAGATACAGTATAGGTCTTTGGCCCATAAATAGCCTTCAGGGCATGATAAAAGCACTTTGGATTATTATGATCAGTGTAAAATTGAATTTCATTTGCCTTCTTACTGAATCAAGAATTCTGCATCTATCTAAGCTTTGCTTTCACTTTGCTTCTGATGAAGTTGTACACTGCCTTCTTAAAGATGTCTCAATTGTCCTGCTGGAGTTCTTCTTGCTTTCTGTTTAGCACCTAAATTTCCCCATCAATTTTCATCAATTCAATTTTGATGTCTGCGCATGTTTTGACCCAGATGAGTAAATGCAATTCTGCACACCAAATCTCTGAAAGCTGCCTACTCCTTTTCTGCTCCATTTTTGCCAACTGTTGGCTCAGCTTTTCCTTCAAGCTAACAACAAATTGTTTACACATGGAGAAGTGCTCTAATCTGTTAACTTAGTCTTCTGGTAGTTGTCTTACCTTGAGGCCACTGAGTTTATTTAATGAAAATGTTTAGCTTAGAGAGGCTAAATTTAAGAACTATCCAACACTCTGTGTCACATCTTTATCACTCACACCCTGTCTCTTCTCCTTATAATGACATAAACTATTAAATGCCAATATTTGCTGGGAAGGTGCATCCATTAAGTTTCATTGGGTTTTGATAAACAGAAAACAGTGTTAATGATAAGAAGGTCATAAAATGCATAGTCTTCAACAGGAGGTGACCATTGCTATTTCTGTTTCCTACTCCATTCCTCCCTGATAGTCTATACCTCCTCTGGTATTAAATTCACCCAGAATTAAAAGTTTGTTCTGTTTTATCACTTTGATGATAAAGGTCTCCAGGTCTTGATGAAGTATTTTCTTTAACTCCATCAGGATTCATCATGTAGGAACATACACAATGATGGGACATAGCACTTTTCTGCAAGTGGCAAATGCATTGTCATTCACTTCTTTGGGCAGGCAAACAAGCTTGGTAACTAGATTAATTTTGATTGCAAAACCTAAGCCAACGTCAAAGCACTCCCCATTACTGTAACTAGCTGTGACTTCAGCAAGCAGGTCTTCAGGACCATCTCCAGTTGTCCTGATCTCTATCTGGCCCCTAGACCCAGATGGCTCTGGAGGGGAAAGTAAGGCAGGGAACTTTGCCCAGCCCTCCCTCATTTAAATCCAATTTACATGTATGTCAGACATCACTTCCCTGATGTCATACTCCTCTTTTAGAATTAAGGAAAAACAATTTGGCTCAGGGATATTACTGCTGAATTCCCTTGCCATAAAAGCTATTTTTCTTTTAGATGCACTGGATTTCTTATGGTACATAGACATGGGCACATTCCCTATGTCAATGGTGAGTGAAATCTTCACAAAAGATTTTGTGCAATTTTTATTTTTTTGTGATTTAACTGCAGTATAGGATACTTGCTTGCCATGGTAAACAGCCCAAGATTGGGTTAGATAAAGTAATTTTTAGGGCACCTTTTCTAGACTCTCCTCCTGCCAGGAAATAAGCAGTGAAAGTCTTTAAAAAGGCTGCTCAGACTCTTTCGGTGGCCAACAAATCCCACTGTTTCTTCTATCCAGTGAAAAGACAATCTTATGACCTGAGCCACCTGTGAACAGTTGTGACTGTCATTTATCTATTGCCCCATGACTTAGAAGTAGGTCAAAATGGTAAAATGATTTAGGTGATTTTTTTGGATTTGTGCATAAATTGGATTTAAGTGAAACAGAGTTGTGCAAAGTTGTCAGTCTCACTCTCTCTTCCCAAGTCATCAAAGTCCAGTGACAAAATGGCTAATGTCTCAGGACAATGATATCGGCAAGTTCAATGTCTCACCACTCTAAGCCCTCCCCAGCTTCCTCATGGGCCATTGTTCACAGTCACTTATTGTGCCAGGGAATTCTTCATGTGTAGCAGACACTTTACCAACTGACTCACAGGTGTGAAGCCCTTCACTCAGCCTCCATCTGATTCAGCCCATCTGCTGAAATGGCTTCCCAAGGTGAGGCCGTAGCACATGCTACAGATTCTCATAACCTCAGGTGAGAGCTGAGTGACAGGTATACTCCAAAGATGGAAAGCAGCCTAGAAAAAGGTTCAGAGGTACTACTCTTCCATGAACACACATCCACCTTTCACACCAAAGCTGCTCGTCCTCCCTGAACACCCCCATATTCTCTATACTGCCATGAAACAGTATGACAGAGAAGAAAACATTGGATGAGTGGAGATGAAAGAGAAAATCTGAATTTGAACTGAAATCTGTCATTTATTTGCCTTAGACTAGTCACTTCACTTGTCTGGCTTTCAGTTTCCTTGTATTAAAATAAAGAGAAGGGACTAGATGACCTTGAAGGCCCCTTTCAACTTCAAATCTATGACCTTATCTCTGAATATGTATAATATCTTCAGTACCCTTGCCAGCATTCAAGTTCATTCCAGAATGACAAACAAAGAGCTGTGGTTATGCGATAAGATTGACTCTGAATAAGCTATTTATTATAATGATATAAGATATGGGACATAGGGATATTGGTAGGGCAGACCTAAAAATCCATTTGCTTCTGCATCAAAAGATACAGTATATAACCTTAAACCTTATGATTGAATTTATACTGGGACTTTTTTTCTCTCCCTATAAAAGAAAATCTAATTTGGGATTGTATGTGTCAAATACACAGGATCTACATAAATAATTAGTGTTGTGATTCAAAAAAGATGAGAGCATATTTGTGAATTTATAAAACTACTCTGAAAGCTTCTGTATTCACTCTGAAACTTGGTGCAGCTATATTACAACTCTGTATGTATCATTATTGGGGGTCATTGGATGACAGGGACTAATGTGCGTCAACTCCAAGGCCATTGGCACCAGGCCTGACATTTTTAGTACTTGGCATTCTTAAGTCAGTATTGAACTAAGGGCCTGATCAGGTGAATTAAAAAGGGGTCTATTGGACCTGACACATTTTAGATAGCCTTACCTTATGACTTTCCTCTTGATGACTGTCTGAATTTCCCTAGAAAATCTTGACCTTCATTTAGAATCAAACCAAAAGAAAAAATATACAGCAAAAACTCACCCCTCCTTTTGTTGCCTTTGTTCATATTCCCTACTGTCACTTATAGGAGTTCCCCTCCCCAAAATTATCCTATTTCTTTCTATCAATAAAATTTCTTTACATGCACCAACTCCTCCCCTACTACTTACAAAAATACTCAAATCTCTTCCGTTGTTGAGAAAAAATTGAGGCTGACCTTGTCATCATCTCAAACTATTGTCCTGTATTTCTTCTCACACTTAGTACTAGATTCTAAGAGTGAGTCAGATTTATTATATCCACTTTCTCAGTACCCTGTATCTTCTGAAACTCTTGCAATCTTAAATCCTTATTAATCTGGCATCTGAATAAGCATTCAACTGAATCTGCTTTCTCTCAAGGTTATCAACTCTACTTTTAGGATAGACACTCTTTTCCCCTTTGATTTTTTTGAGACTTTTGTCTTCTAATACAATTGTGTAAACATTTTTAAATGTCCATCTTGTACAACATGTTGTACCCACAAACATAAAAATGAAACTATTCCTATCTTCAATGAACATACATTATATGGGGAAAACATGATATGTACTCATATAAGCAAATCAATATAAGTATAAAACATATATAAAGTAGTTTCTGGGAATTATGGTAGAAGGAAAAATCACCAACAATAGGGTTTTTTTTGTTGAAGCATGTCACTCCCCTACTCAATAAAATCTAGTGACTCCATGTGACCTCCAGGATGAAATGCAAAATCCTCTGAAATTCAAAGCTCTACACAAATCTAACTCCATTCTACCTGTACAGTCTTCTTCTACCCTATTCCCAAAGATGAACTTTTTGATCCAGTAACACTGGCTTCCTATCTGTTACATAAACAATACATTATCTCTGGACTCCAAGCATTTTGAATATGTGAAATGCTCTCATTCTTCAACTTTACTTGCTTATTTTCATTACTTCCTTTAATTTTTAATCTATTTCCAACTCCTTTTAATTCTAATGCCTACTATCAGCCAATTATTTCCTATCCTATATATTGCTTGTTTTTTCTTTGCTAAATCCCCCCCCCCCAGTTGATTGTAATCTTCTTGAGGGAAAGGACTGATTTTTCCTTATTTTTGTATCCCTAGCACTTAGCATATAATCTGGCACATAGTAGACATTTAATTAATGTTTATTGATTGATTGATTGATTAGAAACTGAGTGTACAAAAGAGAATCTTGGGGAAATCTACAATTATTGATAGAAGATGTGATAAACCAGTGTCCCCCAAAATTGTCTTTTGTACACTCGTAATTTTTTCTCATAACTTGATCTTACTTGTCTTTCATGTATTATCTCTACATAAATGATTTTCAAATTTAAACATGAAATTCTACTCTTTCCAGAATTCAGTTTCCACAAATCCAACTGCCTTTTGGACATCTCCATATTGATGTTCTATCAGTAATAATAATGAATATATTTGAGACATAACTTGCATTCTTCATCAAATCTAATCCTTCAAATTTCCTCATTTTTTAAGGGCATCATCATTCTTCAGTCATCCAGGCTCATAAAACCTGGAATTATTTTTGCATTTTCAGTCACTCTAATCCCATTAATTACCAAAATTCTGTCCACATCTAGTAACTCCTCTTCCCTTTCTTTGCTTACATAGGAAATACAGGTACAAACAATATTTAGTCTTGAAAATTATAGACTCCTAAAACATTTTTCATCCCCCATCTCTTTCCTCTTCAATCTTATCTTAATGTACCTACCAAAATATGGATTTTTCAAATTGTTTTACTTTATTTTTATTTCATTTTATTTTTCTATCAATTTTAAATGAATAATAATTTATTTATCTCTTCTTTCCATACCATTTCAATTTAAAAGAAAAACAGAAAAACAAAATTCCTTTAATAAATATGTAAAATGTTCTGCTTAAGGTTCAGATTGGAACATATTGGAACTTGTTCAATAAAACCTCCATTGGCTCTCTATTATTTCTAAGATAAAATTATGTATCCTGGTATCTCAGTCTTTCTAGTATCTGACTTTACCTTTCCTACTTGTTTTCACTTCTCATATTTTACTTTCCAAAAAGAAAAAGAAAAAAAAAAGAACAACAACAACAATAACAATAACAGGACAACTATAGGAGCACCTCCAATTGTGATCTTTTCTCAAACAATTCCATCTCTTCCATTTGTATATTTGTACAGCTGCCTGGAATGAAATATCTCCCTAATTCTACTTTTCAAAATCCTTGTCTTAACAATATGCACAATAACTATAATAATGTAAAAATATGTTGCAAAGAAGCTTCATAATCAAATATTTCTCTCCTCAAAGCAAAGCAGCTTAGGATTATGAGTGCAAAATACTGAGCATTGCCACATAAACTTATTATATCCTAAATCCTGTTCTTTGTTTTTACAAAGAACACCTCCAATTGTGATCTCCAATCCCTCTAACCCTCAGTTCTTCATCAGAAGTTCAATTCTAGCCTCAGTCACTTAGTAATTGTGTTACACAAAGTAAGTCACAACTTTACATTTGCTCAGTTAATACACTCATCCCATAGAGTTGTGAGAAACAAATGAGATAATATTTCAGCAATACTTTATAAACTCTAAAGCACTAAATAAAATTGAGTTATTATTTAGGTTTTATACACACACATTTTATACATATGAATATATATATATATGTGTGTGTGTGTGTGCATATATATATATATATATATATATATTATCAGCCTCTAAAGTATGTGATAAGGTCTTAAGAGCAGATACTAGTTGATTTTTGTATTTATATTTCAAGCTCCTGCTGCAGTGCCTTGCATAGAATTGATATTTGTTCAATATTTTTCTCATCAAAAAGTACTGTGGATATAGAGTAAATATAATATCCTTATTTTATATATAAAAAACAGGGTCAGAAAGATAAGATGACTTGTCAGTAGTAGTCACCCAGGGGTCAAGCCTACTGTCTCTAAGTCTAGGTTCTTACCATTCCACCACAATGCCTCTAAATAATAGATAATTTTTCAAGTTCCAATAAATCACAAGATCATAAAGTTAGAGTCAGAGGAAACCATCAAAGCAAGTTAGCCTAATCCCCTCTGTTTTACTGTTTCAATTGAGACCCACTGAACTAAAGTTACTAAAATTTGGTCCAATATCACAAAAATAATTAGTAAAAAAGACAAACTCCAAACCCAAATCCTCTAACTCCAAACCCTCGGTTCTTCCCTTGATACCCTACTGCCTCCCATCATCTTCTTGAGACTCCATTTCCCCCATCTGTGTAGCATGTGTACTGTCCATGTATAAATATACAAGCACCTGGATCAAAATATCTCAAAATACCCATCACTAAGGGACTCTTTCCTTCCTGTTTGAAGGAAAAGGAATAATGAGGATTGGCATTCTTCATCTCTGAGACAGGTATCAAGCTAGGATTACATCTGTTTGCCTCTGTAAATATTGCTGGACAAAGAATATAATGGATTTGGAAAAAAAATTCAGAATATGTCATTCTCTCTCTCTCTCTCTCTCTCTCTCTCTCTCTCTCTCTCTCTCTTTCTCTCTCTCTCTCTCTCTCTTTTTCGCTGAGGCAATTGGGGTTGTGACTTGCCCAGGGTCACACAGCTAAGGAATGTTAAGTATCTGAGACTAGATTTGAACTCAGGTCCTCCTGACTTCAGGGCTGGAGCTCCATCCATTACAATACCTAGCTGACCCAAGCCATTTGCTCTTAAGGGTAGAAGCTATACCACATTTATAAAACCAGATCTGGCTGGTTATACTACTATATGTATAGATATATATTTATATGTATGCATGTGTACTATACTCATAAATGTGTATATATACATGCCACACATTTGCATCTGTATGCATGCTATACAAGTATATATGCATGGATTGTGTGTCGTTATGTATGTGTATTGTGTATATAGGTAAATATACACACCCACATACATACCTCTATACATGCATGCATGGACATACATGTTTATGTGTGTAGATTTGTATGTGTGACCATGTATACATACTTACATATATATATATATATATATATACCCACACATATACAAGTATAGATATATTTTCATATATGTATGCTATACATGTATATATTTGTATAGATATGTAGGTATATACCCATGTGTGTTTGTATGCATGTGTGTACTGTATGTATGTTTGTGTACATGTGCATATATTACATGTATACATGTGTGTATTCATTTATCCAAGGAAAAGTTGGAGAAGTTCTATAGTTTAGAGTATACTGGAAAAAACAAGTGATAGTTCTTTAGAAAGGAATGAATTTATTTCAATTTAAACAAAAAAGAAGCTCTGTTCTCAAGGAAATTTCCCAAAGTCTCTAGGGAATTGGAATGGAAATCAGAGATGTTGTTGAACCAATTTTCCCTAAATATCTGCAAAATGATATTTTTCTTTCCCTTCCGTACAGTCTGTACTGAAGTCAGTCTGGACTGACAAGTGTATTTGTTAAAAGTTCTTGTATGAACTATGTCCCTCACAGAAGTTTGTATTCCAAAAGAAATCACAAGGAAAGAGGAAAGGACATACATACATAAAAATAATTATAGCAGCTCTTTTTGTGATGGCAAATTAGTAATAAGGGGATGCTCATCAATTAAGGACTAACTGAACAAGTTGTGATATATGAATGCAATGAAATACTATTGTGCTATAAGAAATGATGAGCATATGGATTTCAGAAAAAACTAGAAAGAGTTACATAAATAGATGCTGAGTGAAATGGATAGAACCAGGAAAGCCTGATACACAATAACAGCAACATTGTGCAGTGATCAACTTTGATAGACTTAGTTCTTTTTAACAATACAATGATTCAAGACAATTCCAAAAGAATCGTGATGGAAAATGCTAATTACATCCAGAGAAAGAAATATGAGTCTGAATACAGATCATAGTTTACCATTTTCAATTGTGTCTCTTTGTTTTTCATGGATTTTCATTTTTGTTCTGTTCTTCTTTCACAGCATGACTAATGTGGAAAAATATTTATGTGATTACACATGTATAATCTATATCAGATTGCTTGGCATTTTGGAAAGGATGTGAGAAGGATGGAAAAAAAATTCAGAATTCAAAATTTTATAAAAATAAAGACAATTTTTACATGTAATTAGGCAAAATAAAATACAGAAGAAGAAGAATTTACATAAGACCAAAAATATGGTTAAGTGGCAGAGTAGGGGTGTAAATATAAACACTCTGATTCCCAATCCAACTCTGGTATACCATGGAGTTAAATGGTACTTTAAGTGATGCGACATAGAGAAAAATAAATACAGTGTGTATTGAAATAAGGGAAAAATTCAATCAATTTTTAGCTTGGTGGGGATGGGAAAAATCTGTAAAAGAGTTGGTACTTGAGATAAAGGAAAATCTGTGTAAATCAAAATATTAATAGTAACACTTTTAATGGTAGCAAAGTTTTGAAAAAAATAGTCTTTTTGCAATGTAATATGAATAACCAAAGTGCCAAATTATGGCATAATTACTATGCCATAAAATGATGAATATGAAAGATGCAAAGGAAGATGGAAAGACATGAAAGGATATAGAAATAAGAATTCATAATTGAAGAAGACAATAATATCAATGATTAAAGCAATGTGAATGTCACGGGCAACAGAAAGAATAAAACTGATTTTAATTATATTGACTAAGCTTGACCCCATAGGGGAAAAAGAGCCCCTCCCTTTTTTTTAGCAAGATAAGGAACTATGAGTACGAAATATTGCATAAACAATTGCTTTTTACACTTCCTTTTAAAGGTACTTATTGCAAAAAATCAGCCTTTGTGTTGAGGATGGCAAAGAAAAATATTTATAAATTAAAGTTATTTTAAAGTGAAAATTATTAATGCAAATTTAAAATAAAATATAAGGAGATGGTTTCAATGAACAGAAATGGGAAGAGAGTGTTATGAAGGAAAGCCTGCATGAGACTATAGAAGTAGAACAAGGTAGGAAAAGATCTGGGAATGAGTGCAGCTTGGTTGGAATAGATTTTTGTGAAGGGGGAAAGTGTGAAAACATGATAGGAACTCTGGTGGTAGCTATATTGTAGGATCTTAAATTGGCTATTATAACCCAAGTAATTCTCACAAGACATCCTTCACAGCTTTCTCACTAACCTGGTTACCCAACTTTAAACAATAACCTGTAGTTTGTTAAAGCACTTTTCAAAATGGAGCCCCTAGAAGTAAACTCATAGCTCCAGGTGTGGTCCAACCAGGACAAAATACATATAGAACTATTTCTTCTTTCCTGCTGGTTGTTATGCTTCTAGAAATGCAGCACAAGATACAACAGTAACTACAACCACAATAATGATGAAAGGTCACAAAGCATAATTCTCTGGATCATTTCTGCCTCTGTTAATCAGCATTTTAATGTCATGCTGAATGTATTAGGGATTTTCTTTCAGAATTAAAGAATCCTTATCCAAACTTGAGTTGAAATGTTTTTCTAATTCACTTGAACCTACTAAGAAGACAATAAATAATTTTCACAGAATATACTACACCATTGTACAGATATTTAGTTTTGGACCTTGACAAATTTTTCCCTCATCCAACTGTGCTTGAAAACTGTGCTTTACCAAAAGGGCAAAAAAATATTACAATACAATAGAGAAAAAAGTAACAAAATTTTTTTCAGCATACTGTGCAATCAGTATGCTGATTTTTTTAGGAATTGAACTACTAATAAAAAAATGTATCTAATAAACAAAACAGAAAAGCCAAATAATTAAGAGATTCTTTAGAAAATTGAAGGGAAAAAATCAAGATAAAAACACAAAAAACAAATGTCGTATGCATTATGATACTTTGATAACAGGACAAGTCATCACATAATACCTGCGCAAATAATATGGTCAATATATTCAAAGATCTATGATTTTGTTGGCGAAGGAAGGAAAATGTTATATCTTAGTTGTCTGAGTCTCAGAGAGGCTGAGTAATATGACCTTAGTCACATAAAGAATGTGTTTTTCCTGAATCTGTACTGTGTTTGATATGATAGAGATCATTGGGTTGAAATCTAGTTTCTGCTCCTTATTTTACAATAAGGCCTTGGAAAAGTCTTGCCCTCTCCCTGAGTCTCAGTTTTCTCATATATAATATGAGCTTGATGACATCTTAGGTTTCTTCCAGCTAAGTAGTATTATTAGCACAGTTGGACCCTGGCTTAATGGACTGTCTAAAAGTGGAATAAGCTGGCTATTAAAGTAGTGAAATTAAACTTTATCCCTTCAACTTTATAAGAAAGGGTGGATCATCACCTATAAAGGATATTGTAAAGCTTTAAATGGATCAGAGTTTCTTGTCTTTTTTGTATTATGATATCCTTTGGCAGTCTGTGCAAGCCTATGAACCCTTTTTTTCACAAGAATGTTTTTTAAAACAAACAAAAAATTTAAAAAGCATAAAACAAAACACAGAAGATTACAAATGAAGCTAATTGTATTTAAACACAATTTTCAAAATACTAAACAAATATATTTAAAGATCCCAAATATAAAAAAAAAACTCTGAACTATATTATATCTTAGTTTTCTTCCATCTCTGAGATGTCATAATCTTGTTCCTTTAAAGCTAACAATAAGTTTTTTTCTTAATTGTGAAGAACATTATTTCCTTAGAAAATGACAACTCTCCACTATAATATTATAGAAAAAAATACTGGATTTGAAGTCTCTGTAGCTAGTCTTAAATCCTGATTCTACTATTTACTACTTATGTACCATTGGACAAGACATTTAACCTTTGCAAGCTTCAGATTCTTTATCTGTCAAATGAGGAGGTTGGATTATATTAATTCTAAGATCCATTTTATCTTTAAATCTATGTGGATAGCCTGACATCATCAAAAGTACCTGGGTTGAAATCCTGGCTCTGTCATTTACATACTGTATTAAATTAGATAAGTCGGTTCACTCCTCTGGGACTCAAATTTCCTATCTGTATAATAAAGAGAGTGTGGACTATATCATATCTTAGTCCTTTCAAATGTAAAATCTATTATCATGTAATCCTACTATTTGAAGAGCCTTTAAATACATAGAGGGAGAATATGAAAAAAGCAACAGGTATAACATCAAATATAACATGATATAAGAGAATCATTGCAGAGGTGCCCATGAGCTTGCACAATAATAGAATGAGAAAGAGGATCGCAGAAAATATACTCATAGTCTCAATTTTTCTAAGTGATAAACAAATGAGCCAGAGACTTTTCATGTAAGCAGGAGCATATTATTTCACAGATATTTCTGAATTATGTATTTGGACTCATGACATAGATTGCATTATAGGACAATATAATGTCCAAAATGAAGGATTGTTACAATAGAATTTCTGTAACACTTTAACATTTGTGAAGTGCCTTATCTGATACTACGCAACAGTCATGGGAGGTAAATACTATTATTACACCCATTTTACAGATGAGGAAACTGAAACAATAAAAAAGAATTAAGTGACTTACCCAGAGTTACCCAGAATACACAGAGTTACAGCCAATAAGTATCCAAGGCAGGACTTGAACTTAGATCTTTCTGATTCCAAGTTCAGCAATCTATCCAGTTTTCTGCCTCGTTGCCCTTAGACCTAGAAGGTATTTCATGTGACATCTAGTCCAAAACCCTAATTTACCACTTGAAGAAACTGTGAGACTAAAGGGGTCTAAGTAACTTTATTAGAAGCAATAAAAATTACAGGCAGAACTTGAATCCAGGTATTCTGTCTTTAGAATTAATACACTTTCCAATTGCGCTACTCTGATTCTAATTCTTGCCCCATCAGAACACTTTGTACAATTGTATCTAATTCTGGGCATACCTTAGGACTAATATTGAAATAGTGCAACGTGTCCAGAGACAAATAATTAGGAAAGTAAGTGAGCTTGAGGTTATATAATAAAGAGATAATTGGGTTAAACTTGGTATATTTAATATGGAGAAAAAATAAGATAAAATCTACCTTTAATTTGAAGGGTTCTTGGCGGAGCCAAGATGGCGAACTGCAGACAGCATTCACTGTGAGCTCCTGAGACCTTCCCTCAGACCCAGACAAATGAGCCTCTGAACTGGTTTTGTAGTGAGGGCTCCACCAAACACTTGGACTACAACACACTTCTGTCAACAATCTACTTTGACAAAACTCCGGAGAAGGTTATCCTCAGGGGAATCGGCAGCAGGCCGAGATCAGACGCCAGCACGCCCAGGAGGAAGTTGGGCTGTGACAGAGGAGGATTTTAGCCACCCAGGAAGCCCCTGGGAGACACCTGGAACATTTTCTTCTGCTTGCAGGCAGGTGCTTTGGCAGATCTGCCTTTGGTAAAGGGTGGATTGAGAGCAGCTGAAAACGTGGTCCTAGCGCAGATCTAGCTGCCCAGCCTCAGACCAGAAGTCAACTAGGCAAACTGCCCCAGGGCAAATTGAAACTGCAGCACAATCCCCTGCTGGTGACTGATATTTCAGCTCAAAATCATGTGTAAGAAGCAGAAGAGAGTTCTTACCATAGACAGCTTCTACAGAGAGAAAGTAGAGCAGTCCCCAAATCCTGAGATTCTGAAAACAATCCCATATGAAGCCACAAAGGTGGACTTAAGCTGGTCTCCCTTTCAGAAAGCTTACCTGGAAGATTGCATAAAGAATCTCAAAAGATAGCTAGAAGAAGAATGGGGAAAAAAATTGAGATCAGTGCAACAGAGATATCAAAAACTGGAAAAAAAAGACTGGTGAATTGGAAAAAGAAAACAATTCACTGAAAAACAAAATTGGTAAATTTGGAAAAGAAAACAATTCACTGAAAAATAAATTTGGTGAATTGGAAAAAATCACCAATTCACTGGAAAATAAAAATGGTAAATTGGAAAAAAGACAACAATTCACTGAAAAACAAAATTGGTGAATTGGAAAAAGACAACAATTCACTGAAAAATAAAACTGGCAAAATGGAAAAAGAATGCATTGAATCAAGAAATTCAACTGGCCAGCTACAAAAGGAGCTAAAAAAATAACTGAAGGAAATAATACTTTAAAAATTAAAATTGAACAAATAGAAGTAAATGACTCAATAAGACTTCAAGAATCAAACAAAAACAAAAAAATGAAAAAATAGAAGAAAATATGAAATATCTCCTAGGAAAAACAACTGACTTGGAAAACAGATCCAGGAGAGACAATCTAAGGATTATTGGACTCCCTGAAAGCCACGATGAAAAAAAGAACCTTGAGGCTAACTTCCAGGAAATCATGAAAGAGAATTGCCCTGATGTTTTAGAATCAGAAGGCAAAATTGGCATTGAAATAATTCACCGATCACCTCCTGAAAGAGACCCTAAAATTAAAACCCCAAGGAATATTGTGGCCAAATTTCAGGACTATCGCACCAAGGAAAGGATATTGCAACCAACTAGAAAGAAACAGTTCAAATACCGAGGAACTGTAATTAGAATTACACAAGATCTGTTAGCTTCCACATTAAAGGATCAAAGGGCCTGGTATCAGATATTCCGAAAGGCAAAAGAACTTGGATTACAGCCAAGAATAAGCTAACCAGCTAGAATGAGCATCATCTTCCAGGGAAGAAGATGGTCATTCAATGATACAGGAGAATTTCACCTATTTCTAATGAAAAGACCAGATCTGAACAAAAAATTTGACATCCAAATACAGAACTCAAGAGAAGAATAAAAAGGTAAAAAGGAAAAAACCTTGAGAACTATATTTCTACTATAGGCATCCTTAAAGAATGGGGGTATAATTTGATTTTTCTTTGATAATAATGGAAAAGAAACTAGAGGTGGAAGGGATACCATACTGAAAAGAAAAATGGGGCAAAATAAAGGACATAAATAAAATATAAATAAAAAGGAGGCAAAATAAAGTAAAAATAAAGGAGGTAAAATAAGGCAAAATATCATAAAGAGACATAGAAGGTCTAATATAATTGAGGGAAAGTAGGGAGAGCGATGAGTATTGTGTAAAACTTACTATCATTAAACTGGACTCTAAGAGAGTATATCAGACACATTTGGCTTCAAAGAAAGCCCTGACCCTCCTTGTGGGAAGGTGGGAGAGAAAGGAGGAAAGGAAAGGGATAGACTAATAGAAGGATTAGAGGAAAGGTATAAAGGGGAGGGAAGGATTCCAAAGGGGGGAAGACTGTTGGTGGGAGGTGTTCATCAAAAATAAAGTACTGGGAGGGGGAAAGGGAGGAGGGGAAAGGAAAGAGAAAATCATAACTCTGGGTAAATAAGATGGCAGGGAATACAGATATAGTTATTTTAACTGTGAATGTGAATGGGATGAACTCTCCCATAAAACAGAAACGGGTAGCAGACTGGATTAAAAGCCAGAATCCTACAATATGTTGTTTACAAGAAACACATCTAAAACATAGAGATACATACAGAGTGAAGGTAAAGGGCTGGAGCAGAATCTTCTATGCTTCAGGTGAACAAAGAAAGGCAGGGGTAGCAATCCTTATCTCGAATCAAGTAAAAACAAAAATAGATCTAATTAAAAGAGATAAGGAAGGAAATTATATTTTACTAAAGGATACCATAGATAATGAAGTGGTATCAATACTAAACATATATGCACCAAGTGGTATAGCATCCAAATTCCTAGAGGATAAACTAACAAAGATGCAAGGAGAAATAGAGAGTAATACTATACTAGTGGGGGATCTCAACCTTGCTCTCTCAGAATTAGATAAATCAAATCACAAAATAAATAAGAAAGAAGTTAGGGAGGTAAACAACAGGCTAGAAAAGTTAGGTATGATAGATCTCTAGAGGAAATTGAATGGTGATAGAAGGGAGTATACTTTTTTCTCAGGGGTTCATGGAACTTATACGAAAATTGTTCATGTGTTAGGGCATAAAAACCTCAAAATCAAATGCAGAAAAGCAGAAATAGTAAATGCATCCTTCTCAGATCATGATGCAATAATACTCACATGTAATATAAGGCCAGGAGAAAATAGACCACAAGTTAATTGGAAATTAAATTTGAAGGGTTCTCACATGAAACATATTTACATAAAACAACATGTATAGATTTAGATAAAGACAAAAATATACACAGGAAACATGAAAAAAGAAATCATGGCAATGTGGTACCTTATAGTGATAGAGCTAGGAGAGGAAGGAAAGGTCTCATTTTGGAAGTGACAGGAGTTGGGTCTTTAAAGAAGTTTCAAAAGGAAGAGAAGGGTATAGAGAGCAGTTCAGTGATAAATGTCAAATCATGCAAAGGAATAAAGGTGAAAGGTACATTTCTGTGTACCTATAACAACAAGTGGAATTAGTTGGGAATGTCTAATTATGAAGGAAAACATCAAATTGAATGGTAAAGGCTTAATAGAAAAGGAGCTATATTCTCCTAGAGAGAGCCACTGAATGTTCTTGAGCAGTGAAATGAAAATGGTATTAGGAAATATTGACTTGATGAAATACTTTTTAACAGCAACAAGGAAATGTGAAAATGATTATAAGAAGCTCCATAAAGTTCTGAAAAGAAGAAGAAAAATAAAATGAGACATGATGTATTTCTAGCCAACAATTCATAGCAAACAAGTATTCTCACACTGGGAGACAGGTCAGCATACATCTATTATGAGATATAGACAGACAGACTAGATAGATAGATAGATAGATAGATAGATAGATAGATAGATAGATAGATGGATGGATAGATGGATTTACAGAGAGTTGGAAGGATGAATTAGTGGATGGTTAAATGGATGAATGTCCTGCAATGATCAAGTAGTTCTTTGGCAATTCTGAGGTATTGAAATGGGAAATGGCAAAGGATGGTAAACAAAAGGCTTTAGTAATCTGTCATAGATAGAATGTGTGAAAGAAATTTGAGTGGAAAATAAATTATGGTGTTTTTATAAGATTGTTTTTAATTAAGGTAATTAATCTAAAAAATGTTTATTGATAGAGATTAATACTTTGTAAATCCTAGAATTACTGGTGGACTATTCAAACAGTAATAATGATTTATGGCACTTTTCATTTGATCACTTAAATCACTGAACAACCTTTACTTATTTGGACAGATTTCTTAAATCTTCTGAAATTGTTTTTTCCTCTCCATACTGTGCGTGCTTGTTTTTCAACTGCTTCCATACCTTTCTGGCATATTCTGCATATTTAAAAGTTTAAAAGAAGTTTTGAAGTGGCAGTATGAGAAATTCATATTTGAATAATTTTTACATTTTTCTGTATTGTGTATTTAAAGAGATTCAGGAAACAAACAAATAAACACTTTGATCCTTAGAACACAACAAGAGGAGAAGACTTGAGTGATAATTTTGTTCCAAATTCATTTGAGTGTCATTGAGAGGATGGCTCAGAATTCAAGCAATTGCAATTAGGGATGAATTGTATCCAGATATAATTTGTATTGCACCATCCATTTCTCTACTCAGATTTACATTCTTATTAAATGTTAGTTTCTATGTTGCATGCCCTGAGGCATGAATCTCTGTTTGGGGTAAAAATATACATTATCATTCATTTCTGGTAACAGGTAGTAAAATTTTTGCAAGAAGAGTCTGAAGTCAAATTAGTAGCTAAGCCCAAATCTTGTTTTTGCAGTTTGGTTGTCGACCTTGGGGCCAACTCTCTAGAGTTTGTCAGTAAAGTTTCTTTTCAAATTAATATGATGGAAGCATAGAGAGAATGGAACTGTCTAGCAATTGGGGAGTCAAGAGAGACTAAATGCCTTCAAATCGTCAGGCTTGGAATATTTTCCAAATGAATTTTAGGTGTACATTTACAGAACTTTCTTCTTTGTTTTCTGTAAGAGGGCTAATAAATACAGTTGAGATAAATGTGAGCTGCCCTCCACCATCCTGGATTATGCTACTGCATAGAAAACCAATGCATCAAATAAAACTGAGTCTTTATGTGAGGTTCTTATTTCCACTTAAAGCTGTAAGACCTTCATATTTGAATTTTTACCATTCAAATTAATATTGGATTATTTAATTTAACAGTACACATTTTTTGTTTCATTAAGGTTAGATAATGCTACCTTCACAACAATAGTGTGAACCAGTTATTTCCAAACACGAGACAGTAGAACAAATACTGTTCTGAAATTAGAGAAGCTGAATTCAAATCCTAACTCTGATTCTTGCTACTTATACTATATGACCCTAAGCATATCACTGAATCTCCCTGTGCCTCAGTTTCCTTATCTGCAAAATGAGGAATATGGATTTCCTGCACTCTGAATCCCCTTCCTATTCTAGATTTATGATACTTTGAATTGAATCTAGTACTTAAGTATATCTTAGATTTGGTACTTTAATAAATTCAGGCTCACTCAGGAAAATGGACATACAAAGGGCACTTAGAGACCACTTAGGCTAATACCTATCAGAGAAGGAATATGTTCTACAATATCCCCGACAAGTAACAAGCCTTTACTTCAGGTGGAAAACCTTTGTAGGATCATAGGTTGAAGCTATGGAGGAAATCAGAGTCCATTTAACCCACGCAATTTGTTTAACAGATAAGAAAAGGGAGACCCAGGTGGATTGAATGACTTGTCCTAAATACTGTTCTTCATCCTTCATTCTCAAAGAAGATCAATGACATCATGAAGTGAAAACTTGGCTTTTGTGTGAATTGTATTTAAGGGAGGCAGTTGCACAAATAGAGAGCACAGGCTCTCTATTTCTTTCAGAGTCATCAAATGATGAGGCAGGATGCAATGGATGACCTTGAGGTCTTTGATGTCTGGCCAAGGTCTAATCACTTCAAAGCTCATGCTTCAGCCATCTTTGTAGCCCCTGGAACAGATTGTTCTCATCCACCCCTTCTACTGTAGTTATGCTTTTTTTATACTTTGTATGCCTGGGGTAGACATTCCCCTAAGTCACTCTGGATTTGAGGCTTCTTGGTTATTCTCAATCTGGTTTAGCCTATCTGACAAAATGTTTTTCACCAGGATGTTCCTGATGTATTTGCTACAACTTCTTGAAGCCACGCAAGGAACCCAAAGTCTCTAACTCCATAATCACTGTTCTTTCCACTGTATCATAAACTCACTATTTCCTGAATATTTGGATTGACTCCAAGTTCTTTCTTTGTTTCTGAAGTTCTTTCTTATGTTAATGGTCACAACCTGCATGTCTGTTCCACTGTCCACAAGCATTCTATTTCTAACCAGATATATGGCCTCAGAAGTCAAAAAATCCAAATCTTTTACTTTTCATATAAGGAAACTCAGATCTAGGAGGATTCAATGGGTTTAGAGTCACACTATATAAGTAAGATATAGCAGAGATGGAATTTGAATTCAGATTCTCTAACTTCAGAACCAGTTCTATCTCTACTTCTATCTCTCTACCTATCTATCTATATCTAACTCTATATATCTGATTATATCTATAACCTCCAGATTATCCCACTTCTCTCCATATCTCACCCTCTTAAACCTATTCTTCACTCTGTTCCCAAACTCCAATTCCTCCACATTCTCAAACCATTTCTCCTGATCAGGCTTTACTTTCCAATACTTGACTAAATCAACTTTACCCATTACATTATTTTCAAATCACTCACCCCATCCTTGTCCCAAACTTCAACCCTGGCTTAGCCCTTGACTTCCTGAACTACACTTCTAACTTGTTTCCATGTGCCTATGTATATATCTTCCCATCTTCTTTTCAACATGCTTTTATGTCTTTCTCCCATTAGAATGTAAGATCCATAAAGGTAGGACTTTCTCTTTGCCTGTATTTGCATTTCTAAAACTTAACACAGTGTAAGAACTCAGCACATGGCAAACACTTAACAAATATTTTATATACTTCTCTATAACAATGTTATATGATTTATATGAAAAGAATTTTATGTTATCTAACCTCAATAGGCCCACTGTAACAAGGTAATCCTTTAATTCTTCCCTATCTGATTAACTTCTGTATTTCACTGTCCAAGAAGCTATTGCAAACCTTATCATCCAACTAAAGCTTTCAATATCTAACCTTCTCTACATTTTGTCCACAGAAAATCTCATTTCTTACTTTATTATTAAAACCAAGGATATCCACTGTTGTATCTCTCTTATTCTCTTGTCTTCATTTGAAAGTTCTTGGCACCATTTTCTGCTTTTTTACTTATTCCATCCAAGCTTATATAATGAGATAATTCTCAATATTAAACCCAACACTGCTACTGATGCCCTTAAGAAGATCCTTCTGATCTTCAACCCTTTTCTATCTACTAGTTCCTTCTCTTCTGCCTCTAAACAAATCGAAGTTTCTCCTTTTCTTATAAAACATCCATTAGATCCTACCATTCCCTCAAGTTATCTTCCCATATTCTTCTTTTGCAAGTCAAACTCTTAGAAAAAAAATTGAACAATTATCTGCACTTGCTGCTTCCAAAACTTTTTTTACTCACTTCTCAATCTTTTATAGCCTTGTTTCTGACCTCATCATTCAGCTGAAGTCATTCTCTCTATAGTTACCAATGATCTCTTAATTGTACAATCTGGTGGTCTTTTCAATCCTAATTTTTGACCTTTCTGCTTCATCTGATACCATTTATTGCCCTCTCTCTTCTTTGGGCTTTTAAGACATTGCTTTTTTCCTTGCTCTTCTTCCCCTTCCCTCCTTCTTAGTACCTTTCTAAAACCCCCATGCTGATTCTTCATTTATATCATATTCTGGTATTCCCAAGATTTTTCTCTGGATCCTCATCTTTTTTCAGGACTTCCTTGGCACCTCGTTAAACTTGGTTTACTCTTTTTTCTTTATTTCTAAAGAGATTAAGAGATTAAGACACACTGTGAGGGAGATTTTCTCTGGAAGGAAGTCATGTACTTATCTTTTCTCTTTAGAGAAAACAAGTAGGAGAAAAAAAAGGATTCCCTGCTAGCAGTTAAAGAGGTTTTGCTTGAATCTAACCATGTGTACAAGAACCAATCTCACAGAGAGAACAGAAAGCTGGCTCAGAACCAGGATGATTTCAGTTCAAGTCTTGACTCTTAACCTGAGCAAGGACCCTACCTTCTCAGTGCTTCAGACAGCTCTCTGATGTGGAACTTTGAGGAAAGACAGGCAGTCTCCCATTATTGAAAGGAGACTGTACCAGTAGGGATGCTGGGCCCCAAACTACTGCAGGAAGAATAGAAAGATGTTCTGCTGGTAGTGTTTTCCTTATTTTAATGCCCATTATCATCCTGATTAAATGTTTCCTGGGTGAATGCTGCTCTCTTCCCGGGTTTATTAATAGGGTGAACAGCTGAAAACGTTGGTCTGTTAACCTCTTCTGTTCCCAGTTCTTAAACTGTGTGTAGAAGAACAATAGGATTTAGGAAAATTTCTAATAAAATTCTCCATTCAAACCCAAACCCATGTTAGTATACAGAAGGTGGTGAAGTGGGAGGAACAAAGGGGTGAACTCTTTGGCCTTCATACATGATAAATATTTTAAATATTGGCAGACAATGATCATGACTAAAGCTATATTCAGGGGGAAACTAATGATATATTTTAGAGCTGAGATATTTGAGGTCATCTAGGTCAACCCCCTTTTTTGTTGTTGTTTTTACAGAGCAAGAAATTGAGATCAATGTCTAAGTTTCAGTCATACAGAAAGAGAATTTCCACAATCTAAATTCAGATTTTGAGAATATTTTCCATTAAATCAGGTTGCCCATGCTGCTAAGGGGTATCATTCAAAATTATTTTCTCTATTTTATCTCACAGACTCTTGCTATAGGATTCTAGTAAACTTAAAACCAGAGGGGAATGAACACCAATGCAATTGCTTTGCTGAATTAATTGCAGCATTCTTCCTTTTCTTCCCATCTTTTTTTTAAGCATGTGTGTGTGTGAGAGAGAGCTTGACATACTTTTCTCTTCAATGTTTTCCTATGCATCAAAAATCACATAGAATAGTAAGTCACATTCATTCTTTTGCAAAATGAAAAATGCTACTTCAATTCAGAAACACAAAAACTACATACATCTCTAACAAATGAGCTGATGTATGAGAATCTACAAAATTTCAGGAGACAGACTTGACATTATAGCCAACTTGAAGTTATGACAGCGACTAAGATGAATATGTCCTGGTATATTTTTTTTCTTGTTTTGGAGGTTTGGAGAGGTGACAGTCAGACAGTATATGGCACATTGGAGCAGTTAAGCAGTGGCAGGGCTAATATTTATTGCTTTAAAGAAATATCAATGTCTCTTTGATTGGGCTATTTGTTTTTAAGGCCCGTGTCATTTGGGTTTTGATTGGCTACTGAATCATGGCTTTATTATTGGCTGGTGTATTGTTATGGAGCTGATAAAAATGTTTGGGTTGGTTACAAGTTCCAAGCAGTTCCAAACAGACCCCCAGCACTATTTTATGTGGTGTTTATTACCGTTTGTTTCCTGTGTGTCAGAGTGTGAAAGGCTTACATGTAGAGAAAAGGAAATCAGAAATGCCTATAGACTAATACCTTTTTCATTTTAGATTGTCTTTTTAAAAAAAAATCACTTAATGATTTTTATAGTTTATTTTTCAGAAGTAATGAAGATTGTTGTCATTGATGTTCTTTCTATTGTTGTCTTACCAGAAGTCAATAGGTTATTGTATGTTATTTCCCTTGCTCAATCTCAAAGGCTTCTGTGTTTCCCTTACTTCCCCAGCGTTCCCATCTCATGTTTATGCCAGACCTACACCTAAAGAAAGGCAGGAATTGCTGTATGATTTCATGGAATCACAAATCCCAGACTGGAAAGATCATTAAAGGGCATCAATTTTGGCATCCTCAGTTTACAGAGAGATTATTTCAACAGCCCAGAATTACATAGTCAGTAAGAATTAATCTTTTGCAAAATGCCTTTAATGCACTTTTGACACAAATTGTGAGGTTATGCAGGGTGCTTTGTGAGTTACCACATTCAAATTGTAATAATAGCTGTGAATTATTTTTGTGAATGGTGATTAGCAGTCCAGGACCTAGAAATGAAGGGAGCAAGTGAGATTCCTTTGGGGAAATTTTATATTCCTTTCAAAGTCCCCAAGATATTCTTATGTTATTCTTATGGGGGAAAATGTTGGGATGTAGACTAAATGATTGCATAAGTAAGGGGATTCTTGAAAGACAGTTCAAGAAAAAAATCTAACCATTAATGCCTCAATGGCAGTCTTCATTTTAATTTCATGACATGTTAAGCTTTTCATTTCTTCTATTAGTGGTGCATATTAGTGGTAGCATCCAAAACAAATTGTCAGATATAATAAAGCCAAGAGACACACTGCATAACAAGTCAGTAATACCTCTCAAGAGAACTAGTGAAAGCCCCTCACCATGGTTAGTGAGCCTGCTGCAGAGGATTCATTTGGATGACTTGAGCAAATATCATAAAAGATGGTGTGGTATAGATGAACTGTGATCTGCTCTCCTGAAGATACCATCAATGAGGTCTCAAATAAACGCTTTCTTCAGAACTCGATTTAACCACAATTTCTACCTACTATTTCCTCATTCCCTCAAACTGCTAATGCCCCATCAACCTATTATCTTATATTTATTCTGTATATTTTTATTAAAGCTTTTTATTTGCATAGCATATGTATGGATAGTTCTTCAACATTGACCATTACAAAGCTTTCTGCTACAAATTTCTCCCCCTAGTCCCTTCCCTTCCCCTAGATGGCAGGAAGTCCACTATATGTTAATTATATTAAAATATTTGACAAGTTAAATATATGTTTACATGTTTCCATACTTATCTTGCTGTGCTAGAACAATTATATGTACATGAACAAAAAAGATCTGATAAAGGAAACCCAATGCAAGCAATCATCAATATAAAGCATGAAAATGATATATTGTAGTCCATATCTCATGTCCCTTTCTCTGGGTGTATATGGCTTTCTTTACTGAACAATTGGAACTGGTTTGAAACATTTCATTGTTGAAGAGAGCCACGTCCATCAGAATTGATCATCATATATATAGTATTGTTGTTGCCGTGTATAATGATCTCCTGGTTCTGCTCGTTTCGCTCAGCATCAGTTCATGTAATATTCTGTATATTCTTATACCCTGGGGAGTATGCTGGTAAATGTTTAATAATAAAATGTTTGGGGAAATGTATTTTTCTGATCATATTGATCATATTTTCTGATCAATTGGAAAAATATTAAATGCTCATGGGTAGGCAGAGCGAACATAGTAAAAATGACAATACTACCCAAACTAATCTACTTATTTAGTGCCATACCAATCAAACTCCCAAGAAATTATTTTACAGATCTAGAAAAAATAGTAGCAAAGTTCATTTGGAAGAACAAAAGGTCAAGGATTTCAAGGGGATTAATGAAAAAAAAAAGGCAGATGAGGGTGGCCTTGCTGTACCAGATCAAAAACTATATTATAAAGCAGCGGTCATCAAAACCATTTGGTACTGGCTAAGAAATAGAACAGTCGATCAGTGGCACAGGATAGGATATCAGGACAATCTAGGCAATAATCTTAACAATCTAGTATTCGATAAACCCAAAGACCCCAGCTTTTGGGATAAATACTCACTATTTGGCAAAAACTGCTGGGAAAATTGGAAACTAGTGTGGAAGAAATTAGGGCTTGACCCATACCTAACACCACATACCAAGATAAGATATAAATGGGTTCATGATCTAGATATAAAGAGGGACTTTGTAAGCAAGTTAGAGCAATGTAATATAGTTTATCTCTCAGACCTGTGGAAATGGAATAAATTTATGTCCAAAGAAGACCTGGAACTCCTAATTGAACACCAGATGGATAATTTTGATTATATTAAGTTAAAAAGTTTCTGTACAAATAAAACAAATGCAGACAAGATTAGGAGGGAAGGGATCTCACCTTAATTACTGAAATAGCTTGAAATAGCCTTTTGGTGGGTCTGTCTGCCTCAAGTCTCTCTTTCTCCATTCAGTCACTAAAATGATTTTCTTAAAATTCACACTCAATTGTGTCACTCCCTTCCCACTCCAAAAGTCTAGTGATTTCTTATTGTCTCCAACCTCATGAATTGTTTGACATTCAAAGTCCATCATAACCTAGCCCTCTTCCCACTTTCTATTCTTTGTATGCCTTACTCTTTAACATATACTCTTCAGTGCAGTGAAATTGGTCTCCTGGCAAAACATTATGTACAAAATTTTCCATTTCTCAACTCTGGGTTCTCTGGGTGAATTTCAGGCCTAGAATGCTATCCCTTCTCCATCTACTGAATTCCGGAGCTTCCTTTAAGTTCCAACTTCCTTTAAGTTCTTTAAGTCTTAAAATCTTACCACTTAAAAGAAGCCTTCCCAAGACTGTGTGTCCAGGACTATTTATCTTGTACATAGCTTGCTTTATATCGACAATATTCAAAATTTGGCTTTTCCATTTGATTGCAAACTCCTTGATGTCTGTGTCCCCAATGCTTAACCCAATGCTTGACACATGGTAGATACTTAACAATTATTTATTGAATTGAATTGAATATAATATAATCTTCATCACTTTGTCTATAATCTGGAACATAGTATCTTTTTAATGGAATAGTAAATTATAAAATTAACCTAGGAATGTTTATCTATTCATTTAGAAATTAATCATTATCTAGTAATTTCTCCCCATCCTTCTAAACCCTTCTGCAACATTTGATAATGTTCTTATCTGTTATTTTCTCCCTAAATCTTTGCAATCCTGCTCTCATTTGGTTATCTTCCTATCTATTTGGCCAGCTATTTCCAACAGCTATATCTTTATGTATGCCTTGCCTTTTAATTGCAGGCACATTCCAAATCTCTGATCTCCTTTCTCTCACTAAAGTCCCTATCAAAGGTCTCATGAAATCCCATTTATTCAATTAGCATTTCTCTACAGAAAATTCCAAGAACAAGATGCAGCCTGAGTCCTAAAATCCATAGTTAAGTGACTCTCTTCTCATTGGTGATCAATGTCCTGCACCTGTGTACATGGCAGCGTAGAGTTCAAGGGAACGGGAGAGAGAAAAGCTAGAGGCTCCTCAATTGCTTCAGGTTTCATGGATTCTTTTTGGACTGTGACAATTTGACTTCAGGATGCTGAAGGAAAAGACTGGGGAAAAATGACATGAGAGGAGCTAGCTGGCTCCATCATTTCCTTATCACCAGATTACTAGAAAATTAGGAGAACTTCCCTTTGGGTGGATCTGGCAATCTTTTGGTTGTTTTGAGTTATTTCATTCTGAAAGAGAGAACTCTTTCAGTTTGTATCACATACATACACACACATAAAAATGTGTGTGTGTATATATACATATATATATTCTCCTATATACAAATATTATGATGTCTTGCAATTGCCTTGAATAAATGAGTTTATTCTTTATAATTTTTTATGTTCATCCATTGTGGAAATGGCATTTAGAGAAAGGGAGCCCAATTTTGGATACAAAGCTTGGGGTCCTACTCCTTCCCCCTTAAAGAAATAGGAATTGGAAATTTAGCTTGAAACTTAAACATCACATCCCATTGACTAAGAACATTTAGGGAGCAGATAAATACAATTCTAGCTCTGTAGCCTCTTGCTCTGAGGAGACTGAAGTAGACAAACTTCTGGCTCCAACCTCTTGCTTCTACTCCTGTCAAGAATAAGTTTTGCTTGAAGAAGGGTGGAGGCAGAAGAGGCTGGAGTTTCCAATTCTGCCCCACTCCAAAGTCACATATAGAATCAGCCTATTCAAGGTAGGCTTAAAATCAACACCGCCTAAAGTCAGGTTCAGTGTTATGATAGCATAAGGCATTAGTAAGTCATTAAACAGGTAATAAAAGAACATTTACTTTGATCTAATGAAGAAAGGGGTATTCAATAGGATACCTCAGCATTTTGTTTCAGTGCATGTGGCCCTCACCTTGTCTCCACACAGAAACTTACCTAGTCTGTAGGGAAGAAGATATAAGTCATGACTTCAGGAATTTACTAAGTTGAAAGGGTCTTTTTCCATGTTCATGGAACTTTTTATGCCCTCAGGCGGCCAGGAAATTACATGATAGACAGGGACCAATCAAGTTCAAAGGATAGTTTTGTTTCCTTCTAGGGAAAAACAAGCTAACAAAGGAATGAATAAATGCACAAATAAACAAATAGATGAGCAAATAGACACATGAATGAATGAATATCTAAGTAAATAAAATATATACTTGCTATATCCCAGACATTGTGTTTGCACTTTCTCTTTTGATCTTCAAAACAATCCTGGGAACTAAATATTGTAATTATTCCCATTTTACAGATAAGGGAAAAACTGGAAAGAGTCCCTAACTTCTACCTCTTTCTACCTCTGTTTTTACCTCTTTCAAGTGGATAATGCCTCTTACTAAAATTGTCTAGAAATAATTTTCTGCTTATGAAAAGTAAACTTTGCTTTTATTATAGTTTCATAAATTTCAGTCATATAAAAGGATAATGGATATCTTCTAGTTAATCCCATCATTGTAATCGTAGAGAATGCTGAGAAGACTAGAGCAGCGAATGTGAAATAATAAGTGAAATAAATCTAAAACCATGCAAAAAGTTTGTGATAAGCCAAGGATCATACTCAGTTCCTTTATTCCCAATCCAATAGTCTAAGAAGCAAAAGGTTTTGCTGGCTTTTGGAGCTGAAAGACTTTATGGGACATTTATTTATTGTTCCACTCATGATTCATTCAACAAGATACTATATTAGACAGCATTAAAGACTAGGACAAGTCAGTGAAGACTTTTTGCTGTGGTCCTGGATTATTCTATTTTATTAACAACTGGTATCTAGGAATTTCTGAAATCTGAACTTAGATTCAGAATGAGTTCAAATCCCAGTTCTACTACTTACTACTCAACTGTGACCTTAAACAAGTCATTTAAACTCTTGGGGCTCAGTTTTCCAACTCTAAATGTATGGTCCTTTAATGTCCAAGGCTTTCTCACCTCCAAAACAATAGACAATAATGAATAAAATCAGCATATATAAATGCATATATATGTAGCTCCTTTTTTCTGAATTGTTATGATATAAAGATTTTTAGATAGAAAAACAGAAGTTACTATTTCAATGAAAAGGATAATGAAATCTCATAAGGTAGGTCTTTCGGATTTAATTTTTTTAATGATACACTAGGGTAAAACAACATTTATTGTAATAAAACTGAAAACACTTGACTGCTTAACTTAGATAAGCAGGCTGGATTTAGATATGATCACATTCAAAATAAGACACTGTTCCATTTTTAAACCTCCCAGGGAAGTCATTTTTATAAAGTGATCTATGGAGCTATTGCACAATAATAAAGAAATACTAAAACATTTAAAATATCATAAAATTCAATGTTTTCACTGTCTTTGCTATTCTAATTTCTCCATTTATTTTTATATCCATTAAGTTCGGGAATATGAAGGTCATACAAGGCCTGTGTTTTGAAAGAATGCAATTCAGTGAGGTTGGGGATGAGTTTCAATTATTTATTTCTTCCAAATCCACTGCCTGTATAATAACAAGCAGTTGTTGGAAAGAGGGAAGGACGTTACAGAGGGCAGAAGGAACAAGAGAAGAAATGGATGAGAGGGGAAATGAAGGAAGAGAGAAAAAGAAGGAAAAAGAAAGGGAAGGAAGAAGGGAAAAAAAGATAGATTGAGGCAAGATGATAGAGTAGATGGAGCAACACCTACTGAATACTCCTAACATTCCCCTCCAAACAATTTTAAAATGCCACTCTGGAGTATCAGAGACAACAAAAGATCAGGATAAGAGAGTTTTCCAACCCCAAAACAATTTAGGAAGTAGTTAGTAGAGATCTAGACTGGGAGCATGCTCACAGTGCACTAGATGACAGTACCAACAATGACACTAAAATGGGGCTAAAATAGCACCTTTAGGATCTCTCAACCTAGAGATGGTAAAGGAAGTAGACAATTGGTCAAAAAAAAAAAAAAACCTCACAAATGAGAAGGCTCAGGAACAGTTGTTGTGTGGTAACTTAATTTCCCATATACAGATCTATATCATAATGCCAGAGCAAATAAAAGAGGTCATGGCTGCTGGGGAGCAGAAGCTCAATTTGCAGTTCTTTAGCAGAATGGAAAACTGACATTTATAATTGTAGGGAGCAAGGCCCCTTCATGGGTAAAAACCATAGAGCACACCAGACTATCAGTAACCACACCACTTCCTGGATCATATCATCTTAGAAGTGTTGAAAATTTATAGATCCAGAAAATCAGTTGTGAAAAGAGCAGTGTGAAAATGCCTGAAGTTTGGGTCAATGCCCTTACTTCAGCTGAGCAGAGTCCAACCATAGCAAAAAGTTCAAAGTTAAAAAATAGACTGGGAAATTGGCAACCAACAACAACAAAAAAAGAACTTGACCATAAAAAGGCTATTTAGGAGTTACATATATCATTTTACCAAATAAGAAGGAATATAAACAGTTGAACTTCATTAAATTCTTTATGATTTTTTCTTTAATGTTCACCTTTTATGCTTCTGAAGACACAAACTCAGAAAGCAACATGAAAACAACTGTAAGAATACCTTCAAAGAAAAATGCAAATTTTCCTTAAGTCCAAGAAAAATTACTTAAAGAAAATGTAAGACTGGTAAAGGAAAATTTCAGGAAAAAAATGAGACTGATAAAAGAAAATAAAAGAATTCACAAATTGGAAAAAGAGGTGCCCACAAATATTGAAGAAAATAATACCTTAAAAATAGAATTGGCCAAATGGGAAGAGAAACATAAGAATTTACTAAAGAAAAAAAATTATTTAAAAAAAAAGCAGAATTGGTCAAATGGAAAAGAAGGTACAAAAACTCACTGAAAAAAATAAGTTCTCTAAAATTAGAATTGACTAAGGTGAAACTAATGTCTTTCTATAAGACTTTAAGAAACTGTAAAAGAAAGTCTGAAAAATGTTAAAAATAGAAGAAAATGTGTAATATCTCTTTGGAAAAACAACTGACCTAGAAAATCATTTGAGAAGATAAAATTTAAGAATTATTGGACTACCTAAAAGTCATGATTATAAAAAAAGAGCCTTGACATTATATTTCAAGAAATTGTAAAGGGAAGTATATGAGTAGCTTTAAATAAGAGGGAAAATGAAAAATTGGAGGGATCCACTTATTATTTTCTCAAAGAGATCTCAGAATGAAAAGTCTCAAGAATATTATAGCTATACTTATAGAGCAGTGTCTCTACTGGATCTTTTTCCCAAAGAGATAACAAAAGAGAAAAAAGTACTCACATGTGCAAAAATGACCATAGCAGCCCTTTTATAGTGGCAAAGGACTGGAAATTGAGCAGATGCCCCTCAGTTAGGGAATGGATAAATAGGTTATGGTATATGAATGTGATGTAATATTATTATTCCATAAGAAATGATCAGCAGGCTCATTTCAGATAAAATTGGAAAAACTTACATGAACTGATGTTGAGTGAAGTGAGCAAAACCAAGAGAACATTGTATATAGTAACAACAGGATTATATGATGATCAACTATGATAAAGTTGGCTCTTTTCACCATTGAGATGATTCAACATAATCCCAATAGACTTGTGATGGAAAATGCCATTCACACGCAGAAAGAGAACTTTTTTTATGAAAGTAAATCAAAGCATAGTATTTTCACCTTTTTGTCATTGTTTGATTCCTTGGAGTTTTCTTTATGGCTTCTTGTGTTTTTTTTTTCTATTAATCTGATTTTATTTCTTTATGAAAGAAGATGAATATGAAAATATATTTAGAAGAAGATTAGTATTGAAAACTATTTTGCATGTATTTAGAAAAATAAACTATTATTTAAAAATAATTGTATTGCTAAATTCCAGAGCTCACGGGGCAGCTAGGTGGCGCAGTGGATAGAGCACCAGACCTGAAGTCAGGAGGACCTGAGTTCAAATCTGGTTTCAGACACTTAACATTCCCTAGCTGTGTGACCCTGGGCAAGTCACTTAACCCCAATTGCCTCAGCAAAATGCAAAAAATAAATAAAAAAATAAATTCCAGAGCTCACACACCAAAAAGAAAACATTGCAAACATCCAGAAAAAAATGACTTAAATATCAATGAGCCACTTTTGAAATTGCATAAGATTTAACAAATTCAATCCTGATGGAGTGGACGACTTGGAATATGATATTCTAAATATGCAAAGAAGCTAGAAAGAAGAACAGAAATAGCAGGGGAAAGGTATAAGAAAACGGGAGGTGCTGTAAAGGGGAAGGGCTATTTGAAAGAAAAGGTGGTCAGAAGCAAAATACTGGGGAAGAGGAAAAGGGGGAAAGAAAAGCAAAAAGTGTAACTGAAGGAAAACAAGATGACAGGAAGAACAAAGTAATTTTAACTGTAAATATAAATGGGATGAACTCTCCCATGAAAAGAAATAGAAAGCAAAATTGAAAATTAAAAGCCAGAATCCTGCAGCATATTTAGAAAAAGAAATAGAACAATCTATTAATTTCCTAAGAAAAAATCCCCAGAACCAGATGGATTTACATGTGAATTCTACCAAACATTTAAAGGACAATTAACTACAATATTATATTAACTATTTGAAAAAATAGGCAACAAAGAATTCCTACCTAATTCCTTTTATGACACAGATTGACATTGAAACCAAGTAGATCAATTTCACTAATAAATATTGATTGAAAATTCTTAAATAAAATATTAGTAAAGAGATTACAGAAAATTATCTTCCAGATAATACACCATGACTAAGTAGGATTTATGCCAGGAATGCAGTGCTAGTTCAATATTAGGAAAACTATTAGCATAATTGACTATATCAATAACCAAACTAAAAAAAATCATATGATTATCTCTATAGATATAAAAAAAAACATTTGCTAAAACCCAACACCCATTCCTATTGAAAACACAAAGGTATAGGAATAAATAGAGTTTTCCTTAAATTGATCAATAGGACCTTTTCTTTCCCTGTTTTTCCTGATAGTTTGCATAGTATTAGAATTAATCCCTCTGATATATAGTTGGGCAAAATAACTCCTAATCATTGCTCTAATTTCCTATTCATTGTTGGAAAGTTCTCCATTACTATCTAATATTTTATTTGAAATGTTTGCTTTGGCAAAAAGAGAAGGAAAAGAGATAAAAGAAATTACAAAAGGTAATGAGGAAACCAAATTATCACTTTTTGCAGATGATATAATGGTATACTTAGAGAACTCTAGAGAATCAACTAAAAAGTACTAGAAAAAAATTCAAAACTTTAGCAAAGTTGCAAGATACAAAATAAATCTACAGAAGTTGTCTTATATATAATATATTTGTATATTACCAACAAAGTTCAACAAAATATAAAAAGAAAAATTTCTTTTAAAATCACTGTTGATTACATAAAATATTTCGGAATCTACCTGCAAAAGTAGGCCAAGTTAATATAATACTACTTAAAGTAATCTACTTTTTCAGAGCCATACCAATAAAACTCCGAAGAAATTATTTTACAGATCTAGAAAAAATAATAATAAAGTTCATCTGGAAGAACAAAAGATCAAGAATTTCAAGGGAATTAATGAAAAATAAATGAAATGAAGGTGGCCTAGCTGTACCAGATCTAAAACTATTATCATAGTTTTAAAAAAACCACTTTGTACTGCCTAAGAAATATAGTAGTCAATCAATGGAATAGGTTAGTTTCACAGAACAAAATAGTCAAAAACTATAGTAATCTAGTGTGTGACAAATGCAAAGACCCCAGCTTTTGGAATAAGAATTCACTATTTGAAAAAAAACTGCTGAGAAAATCAGAAACTACTATGGCAGAAACCAGGCACTGACAAACACTTAGCACCATATACCAAGACAAAGTCAAAATGAGTTCATGATTTAAACATAAAGAGTGATATTATTGGCAAATTAGAAGAACAAAGAATAGTTTACCTCTCAGATCTGTGGAGAGGAAGGAATTTGTGGCCAAAGAAGAAGTGGAGTACATTATTGAACACAAAATAAATAATTTTGATCATATTAAGTTGAGAAGTTTTTGTACAAAGTCAATGCAGACAAGATTAAAAGGGCAGCAATAAACTAGGGAAATTTTTTTTACATTTAAGGGTTCTGATAAAGGCCTCATTTCTACAATGTATAGAGAATTACCTCAAATTTATAAGAATTCAAGCCATTCTCCAATTGATAATTGGCCAAAGGATATGAACAATTTTCAGATGAAAAATTGAAATCATTTCTAGTCATGTGAAAAAGTCCTTTTTTTTTAAGCTTTTTATTTGTATAACATATGTATGGGT
>JAJPUD010006449.1:0-60876 GCA_023553655.1 Myrmecobius fasciatus
AAAAAAAAAGTATCTCCAGTATGAACCTAATTTTAATCCTGAACCTATGAAACCAAAGAGCACAGTCATAATTTCATTTTCATTTACTATGTGAAACTAAAGTATCTCATGAATGATCAAGGGCTTTTGTAATATTAAAAAAACACATTTCATAGAATAGGTCATGATTAATAAGACTCAATTATCTAGGGATATCACCTACTTTTGTGAATTATTAATGTGAAGAAAAATGGGCAGAATCATGGAGCGGTTACTCATCCTGTCATTTCTTTGTTTACTACGGAATATGAAATCCCAAGAGAATACATCACAATCGATCTAGTAAAATGTTTAAAACTTGCTGTCCATATGTAATTACAGTTTTAGTAGCATGTTTAGATATTCTTAACGTGATTATGGTAACACAGTTATGTTCTCCAACTTTAGACTACTAGGAATTTCAGGGAAATAATTAGATAAATTCACAAATGACAAAAGTATATCAGGTATACTAAAAGGTATTGTTAGCAGAGAGTTAGGACCTAAGTATCAGAAATTATATAATATAAAAATTATGTAATCTATCAAAACCTCTCACAGAATACTGGTCTGAGTTCAAATGAGCTGATTTCAGTGGATACTATATCATTTAACATAAAATTAGTAAACATATTTCTAGTTTCTTCATTCAATATTTCCTTATCTACCTCTTATCCCCCATCCCAACTGCTCTTTTATCACCAAATAATTTTAGCAAACTGAATATAGTAAATACCCATCAAATAGTATAACATTCTATTTAAATACTACAAATCATTGGAAAGTATGACTATAATTGTTTAGGGGATTAGGAGGTGTTCAAGCAGAGTGACATTTTTTATTCTATATTGCACTTATTCTACCAAATATAAGAACATTCTTTAATATGACTTTTGAAAGTCAGCCTTTCATAATTAATTTGACTTTTTAAGTAACAACACACTGTACATTTCTAACATTCTTCATCCAAAGAATTCAAAGTATTTAGTAAACTCAACCCTCCTTCTTACTTTCTATATTGTAGTTCTATAACATCTTTTATCAGAAAAAAGTTCAAATTCTATTTAAAGACTTTATGAGATTTATCCCCATTAGAGAAAGAAAAATGAGAAATATTTGCAGATTTTGAAATAAGAGAAAAGAACACGGAAAAGAACAGATAATTTTCATAAGGAAAGTTAGTGTTAAAAATGATGCTGAGGCTGACTTTCCTGTCTATATAACACTCATGTTAGAAATCTATAGTTTTTATGAAGAAATTAAGGAGAATTAATCATTAACAAAACACTTTATAACCAACAGTACTGGCCTGAAGTCAGAAAAAACATTATAATATTCGAGACCAACTTCTGACCCACACTGACTGTGTAACCCTAAGTGAGTCATAAGCTCTCAGTGATCTACAAATTACAAAGAAACAATCAATCTATATACCATGGTTGCTGAGGTTTCTTTACTAAAGTTCCCTTTACTACTGAAATTCCTTCCCTATGCCCAGTAATATTAAAATACAATTACAACTAGTTTGAAGACTTGGGAAGTACAGATTATTTGCATAAGGACAATAATGTCAATCTCATATACTAAATAAGGGAAAATAAAACTCCTGAAATTAACATACCTCTAGATAGAATTTATACTTCCACGTCAAGTAAATGGAAGATAATTGTATATAAGCACAGTTTCCTACATATCAAGTATCTTTAATAACTAACTATAATAATGTAATGGATAGATTATATCAACTGCTATATATCTACACCCATCTCTGTAGACTTTACTAAAGCTTTTGTTTTATGTTATCAGATATGACATTCACCAATAAACTGGAATAATATTTCTAATTTATCTAGAGAATGATTATTAATGAATCTCTGTCAATCTGTGAAAATGTACCAAGTGGTTTTCAATAGGATGTGGTCTTGAGGCTTGTATTGGTTGCCATTTTCATTAATGGTCTAAATTACAGAAAGTATCTCCATTAAATTTTCAAATAGCATTAAGATAGAATTGTTTATACTTTCACATATGCATGTGCATATATGTATATTTCATATATGTATTGCATATATATGTATATGTATGTATGTATGTGCATGTGTCTATGTGGAGTTACTGAAGGAGGACAATGGGAGGTTGGACAACATCTTCAAAAATTAAATCAGAATTTTAAAGAACTCTAATAAACAAATGGAATAGAATTTTATAGGAAAAGTATATGAAAAGAAAAAAATAACAATAGAAGATGTGAAACAAATGGTGAGAACAAAAAATAACATTCCTATTGGAGAATGTTAGACCCCAGAATCATAGATAAATAACTAAAATAGAGATTATTATTTGTCTTTTCTATCATCCCAATTGTGCAGATAAGGAAATTGGGGCTAAGAGAAGTAAAATCACTTGCCCAATGTCACACAATCATTAAGCACCTGATTTGTTATTTGTACCTAGTCACTCTGACTCCAAATATATTTTTCTTACCATTACAAAACAGGGTTAACAGATCTTCCACCATAACAAAAGCAAAAATAGTCAGGTCCTCCTTATTTTAACTTGAGGAATATATCCTGTGAGAGCAGATTTTGTTGCATAGCTCCAGGGGTAGTTTCCTTAAGCTAATAAACTTTCCAGATGATTCATTTCAATAAATCTTTACTTAATATCTACTACATTTAAGGCACTCTGAATGGTCTAACTCTATGTTACAAAACTGAATAACTCCATAGACCAATAATGTAAGACCCATCTGCTTGTCTTTATGGTTGTCTGCCATCAGAAGAATGGAAAAGCACCATTCTACAATGTTTTGCTGTAGGCCAGATCACTCAAGGAGTGATTTTTTTTCTTCCCTATATTCTTCATTAGTACATAATGCTAACAGCTACAGCAAAATGAATGGTCCACTACATACAAGGTTGATTACAATCAGGTGGCTATCCAACCAGAATAGATAACTCAAACCTGATAGACTTGTTACTTTTATGCTTGCTGAAACATCAGTGCCCAATTTACTGCTAGGAAATAAGCTGATCATCAGTTAGCAATATATGATAACATGAACTATACAAGCATGACCTGGAGATCCATCATTGGTATTATAGAATATAGGAACAATGGAACAATTTTCTCATTATGGTTTGCTACATCCCTTTGGGAATCTCATTACTATTGCTAAATTTAATATCTAGATAAGATCCATCTAACTGTCTTCAAAACAGTTCAGAAGAGATCTACCCAGATGACTATAGACAGCAAGCACTGATGAAAATTGTATTACTCCGCTGAATTTTGAAAGAATCACTTGAGTACATCTTCCTGCTGTTATCTTAAAAGATAGTTGCAATGTAATCAGAAAAAAAAAACATAATTTTATAGAAAACTTAACAGGCAATTAAATCACCAGATACAGAGTCATTTAAATAGCACAGTGGATGGAATATTTAAATTGGAACCACTACTAGCCAAGTTCAAATCCTTCCATAGTCACTTAGTAGAGTCACTTTATAACACTGGGCAAGTCATTTGACCTCTCTCAGCTTCAGTTTCCGAATCTGTAAAGTAGAATGCTAGTAGCATTTACCTCATAGAGTTGCTGTGATGATCAAATGAAAACAGCTATAAAATATTTTGGAAGTCATAAAGCACTATATATAAATTATCACCATCATCATCATCATCATTATCATTCATATACATTAAATACAAATATAGGGCATTAAATACAAATATAGGAATAAAACAAATCAGTTTTGCTCTATTGAACCTATTGTAGAAAGTATTGAATATTTCCAATAGAAAATATACCCAAATCAGCCAAATACAACATGTATCTTTGCCACTTAATGGATAAATAAAAACCAGCTTAAACTGAAACAGAAAGTATATGGATTATATGGAGAAAAAGAGAATAACTGAGAACAGTGAGAGGTTTTTTTGTTTTTTGTTTTTGTTTTTGTTTTTTAATTTTGAGCATCTCTTAGGCCTAAAATCACAGTTCTAGATCCAGAAAGAATCTCAGCAGTTGTCTGGTCCAAACCTCTAATTTTACAGATAAGGAAACTTAGATTTACTCAAAGTCACATAGATAATAAATGCCAGAAAATGGCTTTAGGGACAATGAGCTTTCTATTGTACCACAATGACTCTCTTTCTTAGAAGAATTTTGGTCTATGGATACAAAGTGTCAAATCAGTGATGTCTAAATAAATGAGTAGTAAAAAATAATTTTAAATCAAAAGAAATCATTTATGACATTCTTATGATAAGAACTTTCCAAGCTGTCGCATCATGTATCACACTGGTTGGTTTGTTACTGTGTGTAAGACAACAGAATTTTATACAGGGAGTGGGTACATAGTATGTTAAAAATAATGAATTTTAACTGAATAAATGACTTTTGACACATCAGATAAAAGCATATAAAAGTATTCATTTGCAGTTTAAATAGCTGGTCAACAGATAAGTGTAATATGCCCTACTGACTAGAAAAGGAGATTATAATCTGCAGCAAATTTAGTCTTTACATGTTTTAGCTATGGTCAATATAAGAAAATTGAAAATATCTGATTATATACCAGAGATTACCACAGCAAGCAAGAACCGGATGTCTTTTAAAGATTTTATTTTGCTCTTCCTAGTTCCCAGTGTCCCCTTGGGGGATCTGTTCTTGACACTATTAAGTATAATGAGACCACCTTATCACTATCAAGCAAAGCATTAAGAGTATTATTCAGAAAGTATATTAAATAAAGAAAAAGAATAGTAATTCTCAGAAATGAGTAACTGTCTATCAATTATTTAGTCTTAGTAAGTAAGTAGTAAGTAGCTTTAGTAATACTAATAAATGTCAATCAGTAAGCATTTAGAAAATGTCTGCTTTGTACCAGCACTGTGCTAAATGCTGGGGTTGTTAAGTTCCCAGTATCAAGAAAACCCCAAATGGGATCACAGAGAGTCAGACATATTTGAAATAAGTAAACAGCAACAAATATTACAGGTACTATTTTCAGTGCTGGAGGCAATGTGTTTGGGACAATACTTGTGATTTCATTGGTGCAGAGGATTTTATGGGGAGAAAACTCCTTTATTATTACTGTTTAATCAATTTATCTTCTTATAGAGCATTTCCTAGATTAGAATACTAAGAGATCAAATAATTTGCCCAAAATTATAAAAATAATATATATCAGTAATGGAATTAGAACCAGGATCTTTGTGGCTAGCTCTCTATTTGTTAAAACATTATCAATTGCAGTCACAAATATTGAGCTTCCTATCTCTCTGGTTCCCAGTAAATTGGTGTGTACTTCTAACTATCCATTTGATATGAAATATAATTCTTTTTTTTTAAATTTTACTTTATTTGCATAACATATGTGTGGGTAATTCTTCAACAATAACCCTTACATAGCTTTCCGTTACAAATTTTTCCCCCCAACTTCCCCACCCCTTCCCTAGATGGCAGGATATCCACTACATGTTAATTATGTTAAAATATTGGCAAATCGAATATATGTATACATATTTCCAAACTTATCATTGTTGTGCAAGAAAAATCTTATCTACACAAACGATATATCAGATAAAGGAAACACAATGTAAGCAAACATCAATCAAGGAGTATGAGAATGTTATGTTGTGGTCCACGTTTCGCATCCCTCTCTCTGGGTGTATATGGCTTTCTTCAGTGAACAATTGCAGGTGGTTTGAAACATAGCATTGTTGAAGAGAGCCATGTCCATCAGAATTAATTGTCATATAGTACTGTTGTTGCGGTGTATAATGATCTCCTGGTTCTGCTCATGAAATATAATTCTTTATAGCATACACAATATGTGTGTGCACACATACATCACAGATCCCTCAAATTTGTCTTTCCCTTTTAAAAAAATAGTAAATTTGTTTTTTTATAATTCAGGTAGTGAGGATGGATATTAGAACTCTACAAGCAAGTGAATTAAGTAGAAAAAAATTGAAGTTATGGAGGAAAGCTAATATTTCATGTCTTCAGGGTGATTGCATAACTGTGCTCTTGAATAAAGCTTAAAAAGAATCTGCATCGATAAAGTATTGATATTGTCATACACAGTAAAGCACTGGGTTTTCATTTATCATTTTTCATTCACCTATCTCCTCCTCTGTGATACAGTTAAATTAGAAAAATTAGACAATAGGATGCCAGAGCCAAGATCTGAACAGCTTGAATTAGAGAGAAAATTTAGCCAAAGAAAATTAAATGAATTCAAATATGGTTTATGATTTCTCTAAACAATCCTTCTTACCTGTTTTGGGCAAAATATTGTGAGCATTTCCCCTGTTAGATTGGGTAAGCAGGCTCCTTTTCCCTGCCACTGTGGGTTTGTTAGTGTTTGCTGTTCTCACATAACTCCAATTGACATTAATGGGTCCGGACTAAATGGGTAGGACTAAAACAAAACCCTAATTGTATTACTAATGAAAAACCTTGTGTAATTTACAATTTAAGATGAACATAATATATCTCTGTATCACTTGAAGAAGAATCTTGTTTCAAGTAAAATTGAGATGAATTAACTATAACAGTCATTTGCAACTATATGAAACTGGAAAGAAAAATTTTCTCCATGCAGCTGTATTGTTAAGAATATGATGCTCTGTTTGAATAATGGAATATGTTTCAACTGAATTCCTAGTCTGTGTGGCTCACCTATTCCAACTTAAAAGCTTTCTAAATTGATTTGTATGACTTTATAGTTTGGGACTCAAAAGCCTTGATCAAACATCTCATAAGAAATCATAACTATAGGTCAAATGTTAGTACTATAACATTCTATAACTACCTAAGTAGTTTGGTTTAGTGTTAAGATCAGCAAAAACAATTTAGAATAAAAGCCACAAATGATATATTCATAATTCATAGACTTCTAGAGCCTTGGTCTGATGTATATGCAGAGTTCTGCATTATAAAATGCAATATTAATCTATAATATTTTCTATACTAGTATGATTGCTGTGTATAAAACCAAAAAATTTCCTTCTAAACAAGAACTGTTTTCCTTGATGTCTTTCAATAAGGGAAATAAATGCTTATATATCCATATTCTGCACTTCACTCTTTAAGACATTTTTTTCAAGGCTTTGCATTTTTTGTTGTCTTTTATTAATTGTAAGCATCAAGACCATGTGTGAATTCCCACACCTGACTTTCAAAAATTAATCACAGATAGGCACACTATAAAAAAGAAAATGATGAAAAACTTGAGACATTCTATAATTTGTGCTTTGATTAAGTTACTTTCCTACTTAATTTTGGATTACATGAAATATCCAGAAGTAATCATTTTCATCTCACTTTTCACCAGCTGCAGAAATCTGATTTTTTTTCTTATTTGATGTACCAACATTTTAGTTGAAAACTAAAGAGTCAGTGAAGAAACATATCTACTTGTAATTGCAAAGTGAGAATATTCATTTAGATTAATTATACTGGAACAGATTTTATAACATTGATATGATATTACTAGAATTATTAATTATGTTATTGTTTGGACAGTAGGATTTTTTCTCTTGCCAAATATAGGATTTTGTTTCCATTCATTATAAGCTATTTTATTGATTACAACATTAACTTTTCTATAATTTAGGAAACTTCTTAGTAATTAATCACTAAGTCATAGGGAGTTTGCATTCACTTAGTAAAGGCTGTTTCTATAACAGGAATTTCATACATTTCTGAAATCACAAAGTCTATATATGGATATAAATAGTGTGCATAACAAGAATATTTAGTATATACATAGATATTTGGGGGGAAATGTTTTGAAATATCTAATTATGGAATAAAAATAGTTGTAACTAAACAAATTGTATAATCTAATAAAAGCAAATAAAGAGTAGCTACATGGCCATGATGGATAGAGTCTTAGATAAATAGACTTTTCCTGATTCAAATCTGACTTCAGAAACATATTAACTGCATGATCCTAAGCAAGTTATTTCATCCTGTTTGTCTCACTTTCCTTATCTGGAAAATGAGCTGGGAAAGAAAATGGCAAACCACCCCAGAATCCTTGCCAAGAAAATCTCCCAAAGGAGATCTTGAGGAATCAAACACAATTGAAATGACTGACTAAAAAGGCAAATAACAGCTAAAGATCAATGGATATTATCTTTAAAAATTGACTGTAATTATATTCCTTTTTCAGATAGTTGTTTATATGAATGATTTAAATTTAGATAATATATCTGCCAATTACTAAATTTAAATTTGGGGAAAACTTACAATTATATTCAAGACACAATTGAAGGTTACAGTTGCTGGATATATTATAGAGATTCCTCCCTTGCCCTTCTTCCCATCATTCCTTTCTTCTTCCCCTCCCTCCCTCCCTTCCTTCCTTCCTTCCTTTCTTCCTTCTTTGTTTTCCTCTTTTCAGTTTCACTGTAAATTCATCAAACAAAAATTGAATCTTCACATAAAGTGAAGGAAGACAAGAGGAAGCAAAGAGAGAAGTAAGGAAGAGAGGAAGGAAGAAAAGGAGGAATGAAGGGAGAAACAAAGGGAGGGAGAAGAAGGAGAGAAGGGAAGACAGAAAAGGGGAAGAAAAGGGAAGGAAGGGAAGGAAAAGGAAGGAAGTAGAAAAGAACCATTGCAGGGAAGGCATGGGGAGGAATTTCAGGGTTATTGAGTTTTTAGAAAAGTATGTGCACTCCTATATTACACATGAATTTATAAAGTAGTGGAATCTTTGTAAAAGTATCTTTGTGGTATAATAGTAAAAATATTAAGGTTATCATGACCTTGGTCCCTAAAATTTGAATGTTTGGAGTATATAATAACATTAAATAATCTAAAAGTTGTTTTTAAAAAGTTTTTAATTAAATCATGCTGTAAACTTTTAAAATATAGAAACAATTTTAGTACTCCAAAAAAGAAAGATATATAAACTCTTAAATATCTATTTAAAGAAATATATATGAGGAATATAAAGAAGTTTGAAATAATTTTCACAGAATAATATGAAAAGAGGAAAAAGTTCTTAGTACAATATCAGTGATTTACAAAGAAAGCAAATGCCAAAAGGCAATGGATAAATACTGGAAGGGAAAAATTATTCATAATGGGATATATTGTGAATTGGGATATGTTTGCATTATTTAGGTAAATTTTAAAATTTACAAAACTCTAAACATAATTATCTTTGCTATTATTAATTGTTAACATTGTAATTTACTTTCAAGGACCAATTGCATTGGCTAGATGTATTTGATATCTCAGGATTCCAAACATTTTTATTAACTTTTATTATGCGATTTTTTTCTTTAAATAGCTGAAGAAAACCAATGCTTTGGTTGAGTCATTGGTATCCCAAATGAATTAATGAGGTTAAGTTTAGGCATAATAAAGTTGTGTTTGCCACAAAATTAATAACTGACAGGTAGAAAAAATCATTTGAAATATGGGAATATTCTTAAATCTCCAGTTTTCATGGATATTTATTTCAATCCCATCTGTATGAGTAAAAGGTAATACACTAGAATCAGAGAGAGAAGAAGATCCAAAGGAAAGGAAACATTAAATTGGTGGCATTGTTTCAGTCTTTTTTTCTAAGAAAAAGTTTGGATACTTACTATCTGAATTAATCATTGGTTTCTAATTAGAGACAATGACATAGTGAGTAGTTCACTATCTAGTATTCAGATATGTAACTAAAAACAAGCTAAGCAAAATTCATTTAACTCTTTAAAAGAAGAATAATGTAGGTGATAAATCCAAATTGAATTAGTAAAATGTATATTTCATAGCTGAAAAAAATTGTGAGGCATTTGATATGATAAATGCAAAAGAAATGATTTGTAGAAACATTGTGTGGAACACATATCTCATTCCTAAATTGCAGATGTCACTTTGTCATAAATTATGTTTGTGTATAATTTACCTGTGTCCCTCTAGTAATCTAGAAATGAGGACAGACAGAGTTGATGACAAGGTTTTATACATTAAAACTATTTAATTTGTAAACATAATTTAGATAAAATTTTCATCTCATTCAATTATTAAAAATTAAAGAATGATTTTAGTGTAATTTTATCAAGTTTCTTTTAACGATTTTCCTATGGCTTTATCTATATAAGTATGATAGAATTGAATGATATCTGAGACCCAGAAATATTATAATTGTTTCACTTTGACTTGTTTATAACTGTGTTTTACAAAGTATAGACCATGAGCCACTGATTCCCTAGAATTCTCTAGTTGGTCATTATGATTTGTTTTTACTAATATTTGTAATATAAAAACATTTGTGCTTTTATAGAAAGAACTTTATCAGGATATTATTTTTTCTAGTAATTTACTCAATACCAATATGACTCCAAATTATGCCAGTGTTCTATGTAGTTACAGATCTTAAACTCATTTAGTTCATGTCAATATACTGATTAATCAGATTTTGAAAATGAAAATTAATAAACTAATGAAAAATATTTTAAATAGCAGTATCAGTTTTGTACACTTTTGCTTGAAATTTTACTTGAATGTGAGATTGGTTTCATTTTTCTCTAATTCCTCAATGACGAACAAAATGTGTGATACATAATATAAGTCCTTAATAGGTGGGCATTGAAAAGAATTGAATTGAATCAAGATTATTTTGGTGCTTAGCAGAATCAGAAACACATTTTACTGTTTTTGAAATGTGTCAGAAAAATTAATTTCTGGATCTTTTGTGTGTTTTTAAAATTTTTAATTAATTTAATTAATTCATTTATTAATTAATTATTACAGATAAGTGAGTTAAATGTTTTAAATCATCAGATTATGAATGTTCTCAGTGTCTAAATAAACCTTGGCAGTTTCTGCTATCCATTTAAAATACTAAATATCTAAGCTAATAGTAATCATGACATAATCAACACTTTAAGTTCAGAAAATAACATATTTTGACTCATTTGATCTGCATAAAAAGTCTGGGGAATAGATACTATAGTATTATTCATGATAGTGTATGTGTCCAAATGACAGCATTACATAAAAAGGCAATAGAAAGGATATTTGTTTTTGATTCAGTTGACCTGAATTAGAATCTCAGCTCTGTCTTATAATACTACCTGTATGCTCTTGTAACTTCTGTTGACCTCAGTTTCCTCATCTATGTGATTAACTTAAATATTATATCTACATGATTACAAGTTGTATTTTTTTCCCAATCTATGTCAGAAAATAAACTTTAGCAAACTTTTGGTAATATGACCTGTCAGTTTACATATATATGCCTTTTACAACATTCTCCTGCTCCCCACTCTTTGCAGGAGAAGAAACAACATCATTCCATGCAACTTTTTCTTATATTTTCAAGATAAGGCTTCCAAAGGTCCAGGTTAAGAACCAGAAGTGGCAGTTTTTCTTTTCCTGTCTAGAAATGAGTCAAGTTTAAGGAGAAATTCAAACTAAGTGAAACTCAAGGCAAAAGAAGACAATTTCATTCCAGTGCAACATTTGGTTAGATACTTTGCTAAAATTTGGAGGTGAAAAAGGCTAAAATTTTCTTTTTCTTACAAAATTTCTCTATTTTTTCATGAATAGCAAAAGTTAATTAGGTAAAATCTAAAAAATAATATTATAAATTGTGTGAATTCTTAATACTTAAGCATACTTCAATGTTTGCTCTTGTTTACATTTTCTATGTATTTATGAAAAAAACCAAAATGCTATATTTTGAAAAGAAAACATTCAATAACTTTGCTCTTAGCAATTTATATCAGCCATCACCCCAATTAATATGAATTAATGATAATTTTTAAAAAGAATGAATGAAGGTGAGATCAAGGTTTCTTACAGACATGTATTAGTGAGGAATTACTGTTTCATTCTTTTCTCATTTGTAGAAAAGTGTTGCTATACCAAAAAAAAAAAAAAAAAAAAAAAAAAAAAAAAAAAAAAAAAAAAAAAACAATATTTCCAAAGGTTCAAGTTAAGAGAATTTACAATATTGCTGATAAAGAAATCTTTTTATTTTAAACCAAATGTCATTTAGTAATTTCAACAATATCCCTCATAGGTTTGACCCCTCCCCAAATAGATCAAATTCCAGCTGATGCATCATATTTTATGCCAAGTGGTAAAGTTTTATTGTTCATCTGGCCACTTGCTGGTTACATGGCATTACCCTTCTGCTACCATGTCCATCTGCTCATTACCTGGTGCTCTTCTCCTACAGTCCTGTCCATCTGCTGGCTTTTTGGGTATGCCCCCTGTTGTCATGTGCACCTGCTAAGAATGTTCTTCTCAAAAGGCAACACTCTCATTTATACTTAAAATAATAATCAGAAAAGTAAGAGGAATATCATATTTAACAACTAAGAAGGAAAGTGTGAATGTGTTTATGTTTGTGCCTATCTACATGTGGCCTCTGCATGGCCTCTGCATGAGCCTATCTACATTAAAAGAAAAGGAATGCTGTTTGGGGTGAAAAGGAATAGAAGTTACTTTCTTTCATAAGCCAAAACTAAATTAGAGTGCATCTCCTAGTTCACATAAGAACATTGAATGAGTTAAGATAGTACCAGACTGCAAGAGTAAATACTTTTTTCATGCAATGGAAAAGTGACAAAAAGGAAGAGGTCATGTTATGTCAAATTATGATGCATAATTATTTTTTAATTCCTTCAGACTATCAACAGATGGTAGAAACACTGAGCAATGTGGTGACTGCAAGAAACCAATTCCACATATATTTAATTTTTAATTAGAAGGGTTTTGTTTTTATTTTTACATCAATCTTATCTCCAAATAGCCTCTTTTCCCCATAACCAAAAATCAGTCTCTTAACAAGAAATAACAATAGCAAGGGAGTAGGAACAAATTGAACAAAAAGAGACTATTTTCCAAATGTTTGCTTGGGACCTAGATTTATTCACATATATTAAAATCAGTCATTATTGCAACTAAAGTAATTTTTGATGCACTTCAAATCTTAAAGCATACTATAAACACTACCTAATGTTATTCTAATAAATTAAAATCATTTACTTAATAATGACAATAATGCTTTAAAGATTGCAATGTGCTTTACAAATATCATCTTGTTTTATTTCCCTACCCATAGGAGCTCTTGTTATCTTCATTTTACATTGAGGAAATTGAGGGAATCATTTGCCTAAGGTGATATAGAACATCAATGGAGTTTGATGGTATATGTGCCATTTCATAGATAATCTCCCACTTCTGTGAAGAAGAGAAATATGTCATATTTTATTATCTCTTTTTTTCATACAAAATTCAGTCATTATAATTACACTACAGTCAATTGCTTTGTTATTGTTGTTGCTGTCATTCTTTTGATTTGCATTATGAAAGTCAGTGTGGATAGTTCCCCTCCTGGTTATGTCTGTGTTACTTTGCATCAGTTGATGTGTCATCACCTTTTTCTAAATACTTCAAAATCATTATTTCATGTAGTATAATAATATTCTATTCTGTTCATGTGCTACAATTTATTTAATAATTCCTCAACTGATGAGCTTCTAATTTGTTTGCAGTCTACCAGAAGAGTTGCTATTAATATTTTGCATAGATGGAATTTTCTATCTTTTAGATCTTTGTAGTATATAACTAGCAGCAAGATCTCAGGTTCAAATGGAATGAACATTTAATTTCATATTTCAGATGAAGAAAGTGTGGCACAAAGAAAATTTATCTAGGGTTATATAAATGGCAAATTGCATAACCAGGATCCAAACCTAGGTGTCTTTGCTCCAAATTCATTGTTCTTTCTCGTGTATTCCAATAATTATCCTTTTACTTATCTATAAAATCAAATGAATTTTAAGCTTCTTTCTACCTTTACCTATATTTGCTTCTTTCTACCTTTACCTATATTTGCTAATTTTTTCTGCAAATGAAAATATTCTAATCATTAGACAACAATGTGGAAAATACACATGCATGAAACTATAGACATCTTCATTCCTACTTCCAACCCAGTTCAAAATATGCTACATCTGCCTCCCACTCCTTACCTTTAATAAATGAATATGTTCTTAGTTATTTGATAACCAACTTCTTTCTCTTACCATTGTCTTTAAATAATCCCTTTCTTTTCTATGTGTTCTTAAAATTTTATCAACATATCTGATGATAACAAATCTCTATAAAAAGTTGGTTCCTGTAAATTGTTTTGCAGGTGTGCTGTTTTGAATGCAATTCATTTGAAATGATTACTTTAGACAACTTCATCAAGAACTAAAAGCTAAACATTCCAGTGTTAAATGCTTTTACATTATTTGTTTCTTCTTTGATTGTTAGGCAAAGTAAATTTCACAGAATGTATATCTGTCCTTTAGCTTATTTCCTTTGTAACAGCCACTTGCCCTTTGGGATCCATGTATCCTGAATCAAAGACATGTTTAGAGTTACTAAATGAGTCCATTGAGGAAGTTATTGATGGATTATTTCTCTGTATTATAAAAAAAATTAAAAATCAGTCTATATCTGTTGCAAAACACAACTTTTCAAAGATTTTGCTCAATACCTTCAACTCCATCTGTGGTCATCCATCTTTTTTGTTGAGTAGTAAATTCATTTGTCATCACATTATTTTTGAAGGAATTACTGCTTGAAAAGTACCAAATAGAAACACCTATGTAGCCATTATTTTCTTATGATTAAACAATATCCCCATTGCCTTCATGTGGTGGGATCTAGCTTTATAGTCTCATAAAATTTAAAGCAGCACAGGACCATAGAGATGATAATATATAAGTCCCTTATATGCAAATTTCTTGAGTCCCAATAAAGTGAAATTGTGATTTACCTAAAGTGATACTATTCATCATACTATGATACAAGTACAAGTATTAAAGGGCCTATTTGGTGTAGTTCAGTCCGTTTTAGTTATGTCCAATTTTTCATGGCCCAATTTGGTGTTTTCATGGCAAAGATACAAGAGTAATTTACCATTCTCCCATAAAGGGCATATATTACTTACTATGGATGTAGTGTTAAATGAGAAGACAGAAAGACCTGGATTCAGAGTCTACCATAAACACTTGCTGTGATTTTTGGCACATCACTTACATGAGAGTATTAATTCTTGTAGCATCTACCTTATAAGATTATTGCCACACAAGATAATGCCTATAAAACACTTGCTAAACTCTAAAGCACCTTATTAACATCATTTGTTATTAGATAAGAAGCAACTGTTATGGAGGATATTTACACATTGTTGCTGCTCCACCTTCAAAGTTGGACCCCCAAAATTCATGTCTAGGAGTACCTAAACAGCTTAGTGCAATGTCCTTCCTTCTAAGCCATAGATCCCACTTTCTTAATCTTTCCACACATAATCCCTTTGACTTCCCTACCAAAACATTCTTCCTTAGCCACCACTCCCTTATCCATATTATCTCTTCTTATAAAGCAAACTTCTTGAGGATAAAGAATTGTCTTCCTTTTATATTTGTCTGCCACACTTAGCTTAGTATTTAACAAATACTAAATATTTTAATTATTTTTTTCTTTCATTCATCATAAAAGTAAAAGTAATAATGATATATGTTTCTGTTTCTCTAACTTCAATCAGCTTAAAATCAAAGATCTTACTTGAATATTACTTGATCATTCCTTTGCAATTCATAGTCTGGGGATTTCAGCAATACAGAAACTGTTACAACATTCTCATGCTCAGCTGTTCGAAGTGTCCTTGTTCCCAAAAGAATGAAGTTCTTCAGGGGGACCTTGAGCGTATCCTTGTATTAATTCTGACCTATATGTGATCATTTATTTTGTGTGAGTTCTTACAAATCATTAGATTCTACCTCCCAAAGTGAAAAAGAGAATTTTTTCTAGGAAATCTGTATGCATAACATGTCAATAGTAGAGTTGAAGTTTTTTTTTTTTTTTGTTCGTTTTGTTTTGGTTTGGTTTTGCATCAGATCGGTACCAAAACTTTCATTTCGGTTTCTTAAGTAACGTTTTAGTGATTGAGAAAATTTTCATATAGTGGTTAGTAGTTTGAAATTGTTATGATAGCTAGCAAACAAAAACTTTAAATGCTCTGTCAAAATAGAGGAAGTTTTGAAATTAATGGCCAAAAAGCGATTGTTTTTTGGAATGATGCAGGAAAGAAGGGTTTTCCTGTACTGGTCTCTTCATCTTAAAATTAGCAAAGGATAAGAAGAACCTTTCTGTAATTTTTATTGAAGGTGCCAGGATAGAAACTTATGGAACAGAAGAAACTTCTTTCTTTTAAAGTTTCCATTTTCTATGAGAAATTCATGTTTGCACAGTGCTTTTCCTCATGAAATTGAAGGACAGGCCCTTCATGATTATAAACTGCCCATCTGCAGAATTTATTTAAACCCACTAATATACTTCACTGATGTTCTACAATCCTTTTATAGTGGCTAAGGGAATAACCTACATGAAACTGATATGAATAGCAGTTAGTGAATGTATTGTTCCTTTAATTTTAACTGTATAAAATTTTCAATGGAATATGAAACCAGGTAAGTTCATTTTTTTAAGTTCATAAAGATTGCAATTTAAACATTAATTTGGAAAGGATTATTTTCACAGTTCTTTAAATAAGTGAAGCTATGATTTTCTTGATAAATAAGTCATTATCTATTCACTTGATCTGAATTCTAAATTGACCAACCCAAATATAGATTTTATTTTATTTTATTAATTTTGTTTTTTTGAACTGAATCAATAATGGCTAAATGGGAGGCCAAGGATCATCAATTCTGCAATCAATAGATCATATTTATTTTTCTTGTTCATCTTAACCAAGGTCCTCTAAGCTAGACAAGAAATTGCCAATTCTTTGAAAATTTCCTCCATGTGAAAAAAATAAAATCTTAGGAGATGGAAGATACTATTTCTCCCAGATGGCAGTTTAGTAGCTAGCTGGCCTCCAGAACAGATTTTATGTATTAGCACAGCTACATTTTGGAAGCAGCAGTACTTTGTCTTAATACATCAGCATTCTAACAAGACCTCACAATATAAGGCAACAACTTTCATCACACACTATAAATCACTCTTAACATTACAATAAGTTTCCAAAGGGAGATATGATAGGTGTCAGGCCTCCAAAGAATGCTTCTTCTAGCTAGAAGAAAAGGATATTATTGTAAGTCTAGATTTGACTATCCATTCCTTGTGACAAACTGAAGAAAATAAGGTGTCTGCTTGCTTTTATATAAGAAGCAATGAAAAAAATATTAGATTTTGAGCCCATAAGTGGAATATAAATTTTCTAAATTGGCATAGTTTTCTGTTTTTTCATTTGTTTATTTGTTTGTGTGGGGGGTTGGGAGGACTACAATTTAAGACTGTTAAAAACATAGGAGGGACTACTATTTAGAAGTAAATTCGTAATTGATAATAATGACTCATGTAAAGAGAGAGAAGCAGTTTGAATGCTTGTTGACATGAAAGTCAGGGATCACAAAGCTAAAAGAGTTTCTGAAATAAGATTTAAACCTAAATCTTTGTAACACCAAGACTAGAGTTCTGTCTACTATACTTCACTGCCACTGCAATTATGGCATATTTAACGGCAATTGTGTCTTGGGTGATTTCTTCCATTAGTAATATAATTTGTTTAAGATTTCACAAACTATATTCCTTACAACTATCCCAGGAAATAATTAAGATATTCTGGAGTTCAGTTTCTTAAACTGAGATATGTGATCACATATGAGATCTTATAACTGAAGGTAGAGGTCATTAAATTATGATTTATCAGTAAATATTTGATTTGTATTTTTATTTTATATATTTATTTATACATCCAAAAGCATGTAAAATTTTCTTAGGTGAAAAAGATCATGAATAGAAGAAAGTTTAAGAAGACATGATTTAACTGATTCATGGAAGGGATAATTCACTCTATTAAAAATCTCCTCCAGAATTATAATATTAGGGAATTGCCCATACTCCTGAGAGACTAAGAGACTTTCTCAAAGTTTTATAATCTTTATGTGTCAAATACAGTACTTGGATGCAAGTCTTCCTGAATACAAAGCCAACCCTCTATCCACTATGCTGTTCCTGTCTATAATGATAGGAAGAGCTGATATTATTATCCTCATTTTGCTGATAAGGAAGCTGAAAGTTAAAGAGGTTAAGTGACTTACTAATTACACTGTTAACAAATGCCAAGACCATGTTTGGAAACTATGACTCCTGAATTCAAATCTAAGATGTTTTCTGTGTTGTATAATGGATTTGTACTCAGGGGTCATAGGTCCAAATCTCAGCTTTACTTTGTACTATGTGTTCTTGAGTCAGGTACTTAACCTCTACCAGTCTTTCTTCATTTATAAAATGTTCAGGTTGGAATAGGTGGTTTATAAATCCCTTACAACTTTAAATCTTTGATCCTTTCTCAGACTATATAATCAATTAAACATTAACTGCGCAGTCATATCCCCTAATTTAGCCAACATACATTTCTATTCTTGGACATAAAGAGAATGGTTCACTGTGATCCACTTTTAGTTTGATTTTTAAATCATTACCATAAAACTACCAAAAGAAATTATTTATATGCTATCTAGTCCATCTTCATTTTACAAATGAGGAAGCTGAATACCAAAAAGGTTAAATAACTTAACTCCATCAAAAGGTTAAGAAGTATTAGAACCAGAATAGTGTTTTTCCTACACATCCCACACATCCCCTAATTTATCCAGCATACATATAGCTATATCTTTATCTATCTATATCAAGCTAGCGATGACTTATCTCATCAAGGTTCCATTTTGGTTAGAGTTTTAAATAATGAATAACCCTGGGTGACGAAACACAATGATAAATCCTGGCAGAAGATTCCTGTAAAAAAGATCAGGGCTTTATAAAGATTATGTCAAACATGTAAAAAAGACAATTAACATTTAAATTGAATAAATGCCCATTCCATTCATAGAATGAGGTTAGGAATATCTTAGGTATATAGTTTGTAACAATAATTGAGAGTCTTAAGGATAGCTAATGTTTGTTAATGTCTATAATTAGGAAAAGCAAAACACAAAAGTAAAAAAAAAATACTAAACAACCAAATACCAGAAAAAGAAAATAATTAAAATGAATGACTAGTAATGGGCAAGTAAAAGTGACTAAACAATTAGGAGAAAAGAAAAACTTGGAAATTATAAAACCTCATTTCTCCCTAAATGCCCCTATAATAGATAAAATAGATGCTAACTTTAGGCAATACCTACATAATCAACAGTTAGAACCTGAGGGTTCACAATTTGAGTCCAATGAATTTGATTGACTTGAACATGATATTTAAAGAAACAAAGAAAACATTGAGCTTCAAATTTCACTATCACAGAAAAATAACTTTAATATGTAATCTCTATTCTTTTAGGACTAGTTAATAATTTAACATTGTAATTGACTTCCTATTGACCATTATCACTTGGGGAATGACTTATATTTTTATAAATTTGACTCATTTATCTCTGTATTTGGGAAATGAGATTTTTATCAGAAATACTTGCTATAAAGATTGTTTCCTTGTTTCTTTTCTTTATAATTTTGGCTGCCTTGATTTTGTTTAAGGAAAAAAACAATTTTATGCAATCAAAATTCTCTCTTATACATTTTGTAATGCTATCTATATCTTCTTTTGACCTAAATTCTTTCCTTGTCCATAAATTTGACAGGTAAACTATTTCATGCTCTCTTGATTTGCTTATGGTAAGGGAAAAACCACAATGTTAGCTGTCTTTGAGAAACTTGAAATAATTAACTCCAATTTATAACTTAAATCCTAATCAACTAGAAAAGATAATGATGACTTTAAAACTTAACTCTTTAAGAGCCAAAGATGTCCCAAAGAATAACAAACTCTGAACTTTGATAGATTTTTTTTCTTTAAACAATTAATAGGGTAAGGGAAATAAAGGAGTAAGGAAGAAAAATATTAGGAAAAAATGAGGATGAAGAAAGAAATTATTATCTTCTTAGTTGGGAAGTATCAGAAAAAGAAAAGATATACATGGAGACATGATTGGGGAGTAAGAGGAGTGGATATCTCATTAACCTCTCTTCTGTATCAACCAGGAGGAAAGCATTTGGATTAACACACACACACACACACACACACACACAGAGTCATACACACACACACCCCCCTATATATACACACACTCACATACAAATGATGAAGTATAAAAATGCATTAACATCATTTATGAAATGAATAATGACATGACAAAATGAGATGAGAGAATTCAATTTCGTGAGAGAATATTTTTAAACAAAATTTACATGATAATCAAAATGATATGAAGAGAAACACCTCTAAAAGAATTCCAAATTTTTTTAAGCTTTTTATTTGTATAACATATGTATGGGTAATTCCCCAGCATTGATCTTTACAAAGCTTTCCATTACAAATTTTACTCCCAGTCCCCTCCTCTCCCCTAGATGGCAGGAAGTCCACTACATGTTAATAATGTTGAAATACTTGACAAGTTGTGCAAGAAAAATCCTATCTACAAGAAAAAAAAGAAAATCAGAGAAAGGAAACACAATGCAAGCAAACCTCAATAGAGAGCATGAAAATGTTATGTTGTGGTCCATATTTCATATCCCTCTCTCTGGGTGTATATGGCTTTCTTCACTGAACAATTGGAACTGGTTTGAGATATTTCATTGTTGAAGAGAGCCATGTCCATCAGAATTGATCATCATGTAATATTGTTGCTGTGTATAATGATCTCCTGGTTCTGCTCGTTTCACTCAGCATCAGTTCATGCAAGTCTCTCCAGGCCTCTCTGAAATCGTCCTGCTGGTCATTTCTCACAGAACAATAATATTCCATAACAGAATTCCAAATTTTGAATAAAAATTGAGTCTTCATGACTTCAAAAGACAAATGAAGAAATTTATCTTGACTTCTTGGCATCAACAGTCAATCAATAAACATCTGTTAAGCATCTCCTCTGTTTTTGACCCAATGCTAATGAGTAAGTGCTAGAGATACAAAAAAAGGCAAGAAACAAATTTAGTCCCACAGAGTTTAAAGTGGGAGATAAAACATGGAAACAAATATATCTGTATCCACGAGTATTTAATGGGGAATAAGATGTCAGAAGATTGGATACATAGAAGGCAGATGGTTTATAAATGTTTTTGGATCCAAACAGAACATTTTGTATTTGATCCTGGAGGCTTTAGAAAATCACTGGAGTTTACTGAGTTGGAGAGTGACATGACTATAAATGAACTTTAGAAAAAACATTTTAATGGCTAAATGGGTTGGAATGGAGAGACACATAAGGCAGGATGATACACCAGTATCCTTTTGCAGTAGTCCAGGATCTGATAAAATGGCAATGCATCAGGATAGTTGCAGTGACCGAGTAGAAAAGGAATTTTTGCAGATGTTACAGAATTAAAATTGATGGGTATTGGCAACAGATTGAAGAGGGGCAGGGAAAGTGAATAATTGTGAAAAATTCAATTTGACCCCTAGGCTGTGATCTTGGGGAACTGGGAAAATGGTATTGCCCTCAACAATAATAGGAAAGGTTGGGAGATGGGACCCTTATGAGGAAAGATAATAGTTTGCTCAGAGAATTCTTTGGTCCCTAGATGAGAAATATTCTTGTTTTACCTCTCATAGAATGCAAACTTCTTGAAAGCAGGGATTATCTAATTTTTGCTTTTCCACTCTTATGTCTAGCACCCATACTTCCCACAAAATTGGTCTTTAATCTTTTTTTGTTGGGCTAAGTATTTTTAAATGGTTAATTTGAAAATAATTTCAAAGATAAGTTTAAGAAAAAAGATTAAAATTAAGAAGTTTGTTGAAATAAGTAAGAGATTATCATTTGTGATGGTGGATAGAAATACATAAAAAAAATACTTAAGGACAAAAGTTGAAAAGCAACAAGAAAAGTATAGTACCTATTCTAGGGTTTAGATAATTGTAATGACCATATCAGATTATTAAACTGACCCAGTCTTATTTCACACATTGAAAGTAGAAATGCAGATTGTGGACATGATCAAAAGGTAGGGGAACAATAAATAAAATAAAAAGGAAACAGTTTACCTCAAGTGCTAAAATTACATTGTTTCCCTTTTTGCCTTGGGGGCCTTGACATCTAGTGAGGCAAACTTTCAACAAAAGAAAATAACAGCAAAAATTTTAATTAAGCATTTACTGGTTGATATGTGCATTGTCATTGATATTATTTTGCTGTTACTTTATTAAACATCTTTTTTTATCCTTATGTAAAATTTCTCAATACATATAGAACAATATCTTTCAATTCCATTGCAAGAAAAGGAAAAACTCTGATGTTTCAGCATGTACCTTTTTAAATGATTTATTTATTTTTAATCATTATCAAGGAAGTGATATGTTATATGTTATATAAAAAGAGCTTTTCTTCCTTCCAAAGTAAAGGTTCTTAGCAGTGAGAAAAGAATACTAGGAATGTATGTTCTGGTGATAGAAGCCAATTCTTATAGAATGATAGATTGTAAACTTCAAGACAGGGCATATTATTTTTCTCCTTGTATCTTTGCTATCTTTCAGATATTGAGGATTAATAATATTTAATGAATTGACTTGAATTTAGCTTAACTTCTTAATTTTGCTCATGAAGGAACTGAGCCCTAGGAAGATAACTTGCAAAGGTAATAAAATTATGTAATGACCTGGCAGAGATGGGATTAAGTTTCCTAATTCTCAGTTCCCTATTTTCCCCATTATATCACACTGCCTCAAATCCAATGTGAGTGCAATAGATATCATAAATTGAATGGGGTAAAGTGATAAAAATGAAGTAAAGTGGGAGATTCAGGGAGTAAACAACAACAAAAAATTAGTGGTAATACTTTAAACATAACTCTGATATCACATGTACTTTTGTAACTGCTTATTTTGGTATTATCCTACCTTAGAAAGGAGAAATATGCACTAATCGATTACACACCACTATTTTGCTTCTCTAAAATTGTTCAGTGGAAAAGAATAAATTGCTTGAAATTTCCCATAGGTTATATAGTGCCATTTCTTAAGATATGCTGCAGTGCATGTTCATAAATTGCTTGAGTAACTAATATGAATGGCTCACTGTGAATTTCTAATTCTGGGAATTATTTTAACGCCTTAATTACAGGCACAAAACTCCTTTAAATTGAGATTAGATTTTGATTACTAAGGATCAGAAAATTTAGAGTTTGGAGTGATCTTAGAAATCATAGTTTAAGTCATTTATATTTCAGTTGAGAGAGCTGAGGCCCAAATAGAGTGACTTTTCCAGGTTAATATAATTCAGTGCAATTAAACATTAATTTATTAAGAATGTGTTATGTGCTGGTCACTAGAGACTGAAAGATAAAAATTAAAACAATCTTTGCCCTCGAGGAGCATATAATCTACTAGGTGGAAATAGCATGGACATAGAAAACTAAAAACATTTTTTCAAAATAAAATAATTAGTGGGTAAAATAAATAATAAGAATTGAAAGAATCAGAAAATAAAGTGATACTTGACTATAACCTTGCTGAGAACTGCTAGATCTAGGAGGCAGTGATGAAGAGAGAAAGAACTCAGTGACAAGAGATGGAATATCACATCTAGAGAACAGTAAGTAGAATAATTTAGCTGGAACATAAAGTGTTTGAGGGAAGATATTGTGAAATAAGATTAGAAAAAATAGATAGCCAGATTTCAAGGACTTCAAAATGTCAGTTAGCATTTTATCCTAAAGACATCTGGAAGTCAATGATGCTTCTTGTATAGGGGAATTATGTGGTCATACAAGAATTTTAGGAAATACAAAAGCTGGCACTTAAAAGGATTTGTGGCTCCAAATCTTATTATGTCTGGGAAAGAATTTTTTTTTATTTATTGACAGATAATAGGACAACTTAAATAAAGGCTCAGAGTCAGAGAATGATAATATTAAAGATATACATGTTGAGGTGAGATGCTAGGCTCATAAAATCATAGAATATTTACACAGTAAGGTAAAGTGACTAGAACACTAAACTATAAAGCCAAGAAAACCTGGGTTTAAATTCTATTTCAGAACTTAGCTGTGTAAACCTAGGATTTATCTTTGTGGTCCTTGTTTTTTTTTTTCCTTTTTATAATGCAAAGCATGAATTTGATAATCTCTAAGATCTATTTCAGCTCTGAATTTATAATAGTATGAAAATTTAGAAATGTTTTTTAAATGAAGATTCTAAACAAAATTTGATATCTAGGAGTTATTTTCATTGAATCAAGGGGGAAAAAATCAAAATCACCAGCCTATCATTTCAGAATTCTAATTTTTATGCCCAACCTATGACTATCTTGCTATGTGACCATGATTGCAGATAACAGTTTATATTTCTGGGGCTGATTTTCCCCTCAGCCAAATAAGGGAAATGATCCCCAGTATTTCTAATAATCTGAATTCTGCCAATCTGTAAGTCTATAAAATATAGAAAATCTTTTCTCAAATAAAAAAAAATGACAACAAACAACAATCACTGAATAGGTATTTGTTCTGTATCAAGCCCTGTCCTCCATATTAGAAATACAAACAAAAGCCAAAAGATCAAATCTGCTTGTCCTTTACATTCCCTTAAGTAAGGCCAACAAAAATGGAGTTGGAAAGTGAAAGGCAGCTAGGAATGGTTTATTAATAATGTTAATCAGTATAGGAGAGTATAGCAATTTGGTTAATGATAATTCACATTTAGTCTCCATTTCCCCAGCCTTTCCATAGGGTAACATACTGAAGGTTAACCAGGAACAGTAGTGTAGATATGGTCTTCAAACCCAGAGATTCTGGGAGTCTGGATTTTAAGGATTTTCAAATAAAGGATAACTTTTGGTAGCTTTCACATTTAGAAGACAATGGGATAAAAGAACATGGAGCTTTTCCACCCATGGAGGATGGAAACACTCCTTAGGATTAAAAATGTGGAATTATAACTATGCCACATCAGAAATCTTGTTGGAGAGTTTCTTCAAACAATTCTGATTATAATGCAGTGGTATACATCTCATGTATACCAGTTATACAATAGGAGAGAGTTCTAGTTGTAGTAGATATCAACTACTCTAGATATTCGCAGTGTATTAAAATGAATTTTTTTAAAGGAAGCTCAATTTAGCAAATATTCATTAAATAACTAGCATGTATAAAGTACAATGCTATGGATTCAAATTTTTAAAAAATAGTAACCAATATGAATGAAGACTTTTGGGAACAGGATATTCCTGCCAACATATTTATCTTCAGGGTGATTTTGCTCTCTTTGTATATGAGGCCCTTCAGAATCTGGTTACATCATTCCTTTCTAGGTTTATTATGCATTATTTCACCTGATTTCCAGTATAACATATAGGTCTTCTTAAAGCTTTTAATACACAACATTTCATTCCTACCTCCATAAATTTATGTATATCCACCATGCTCGGAATACCTCCATCTCTTAGAATCCTTAGATTCCATCAAAGCTCAGCTTACCTATCCATTTTTCCATGAGGAATTTCCTGATCTCGAAATTCTTAGTGACTCCGTCCCAATTAATTTGCATCTTTTACAAATCTATTTACGTTTTGGTCTTCTTTGAGAAAAAAGGGCAATTACCAATATACACCTATTGATATATGTAAATTTGATACATCCTGCCCTCCCTCCTCCAATCGAAAGGGCAAGATTGCTGCCTTTTTCAAGTCAGAGACTACTTTTATTTTGCATCCACAGTGCCCACTGTCTTGTAAGTATTATAAAGAATTGATGACTGTTTAAATAATTCCTCTGAATTGTTCCTGATTTCTCCAAATTCTTTCATTCCTTCATTTTCCAATTCTAAAAGCTTTAGGTTTTTTTGTTTGTTTCTTCTCATAATGACTCCCATGAATTCTGATAGTGGGAAGGAAAGAAATAGTGATTAAGGAAGTAAAGGTCTTGGGGTATGAGGAGACAGCAATTTAAATGTATGGGTCATTTGTATATATTAGAGTCTCAATAAAATGTTTTCCTCAGGGTCTGTCCATGGTACCACCCTATAAATGAAATTACCTTATAATGAGGTACATTCCTACTTCAATACTTAAATCTTCATGGAAGGAATACAAGATAGCACCACTTTCTATTAAATTCTGTTCTGCAGCTAATGATATTAGAGAGGCTTCACTGCATTAACTATGTACAAAAAACAAGATATTAAAAGGCTAGTTCTTTTTGCTTTTTGTTTTTTGTTTTTCTTTTTCTGGAGGACTTAAAGTAGCTTTTGTGCTTTAGGTGATGATGATTTCAACTACAATTTTTAGAATAATCTTCTTTAGACTATTGTGTTATCTGGCACTTCTTTGCTTTGAAATCTAATTTATTAAATGAAAGTTCAGTGCTGAGGAAATGGGATGTTTAACAATATGAAGTAGTCCCTGTTTTTTCATAAAACAGTCTGCACAGTACTATGATGCTTCTATCTTCCTTTTTTTTCTTCTTGACTTTTCTGTCTTTTTTTAACTCTTGAAGTAGACCCTATAATTAATGAAGTTGGTTTTCACTTGCACAATGCGAATGTTGCCTCTTTCCTGCAGAAAGGCTACTATCTCTGAGATAAGCATTTTTCTAAGCAAATTGGAAACCTTCTTTGCATTTACAAATTATATTACAAGTCTGTAGGGTAAAGGTAGGTGCTTAGAATGGCTAAAGGTTTTGTGTAATCTAGTCTGACTTGGGTGGTAAACTACATTTACCTAGATTGATTTGAATACCAAGACTGATTTTATAAGACCATTCAGTTTTCTGAAGTGCTCAGTCATTATATCAGGGAACATTTTAAGGTATTATTTTAAGAACTTATATTTCTCCTCAATGTTTGGAAGATTGAGAGGTTTGAGGTAACAAATTGAAAGCTTCCATCCTTCTGCTGTGTGTGTGTGTGTGTGTGTGTGTGTGTGTGTGTGTGTGTTTTAACACTTCTTGCTGTGATTTTTCATTTTGGAAAAAAATTCTACATTTTTTCCAGAATCAGAGTGAAATCAAAATGACTAATATGCCTGAGATAAATATTGGTTAGCATAGTGATCACTGAAAGATCAAGCTCCATTTGATATTCTAACATACTACATTTTTTTTCTCTTTCTCCTTGGAAAAATAATTTTTTTTCTCACCCAAACCACTTAAAATAAGTTACTTTTGTTGAAAATGAAAAAGATTAAAGTAAATCTGATTTGCATAAATATTGACAGCATATAAGTCTTCTGTGTAAATTTAGAAATAGACTTTGTAAAAATCACTAACACTATATTAAGTTTTAAATTATTTTCCTTGTAGTTCTCCTTTGCTATTTTATTCAAAGAATAGTGGGAGGCTACATGTAGCTAATTTAACATACACCTACAAATCCCAGTGGATAAAATAATCAAAACTCTTTAACCCAGTGGATAAAGTGACTGTGTTATTATTTGAAAAGAGTCAGATCATGTCATGTTCAAGTTTGATTTCTATTGATTTTCTTCAGTCATTACAATTACCATTTAGTTCTAGGCTACTTTATCAGAATACAAATAAAAGTGAAAGTTCATCCCTGATATAAAAGTTGGCAGGTATTAATAGCTACTTAAAATTAGATTTCATATATAATTATATAATGAAAAGAATACCGACCTGAAGACAAATGTAATATATTGGGGTTTTATTCATTGATCTAAATTGAGTTGCAGAAATGGCTATGAAATTTGTATTCACCTTTGAATAGTTTATTAAATTATATCTTCCTTATCTTTCAAGTTTGTTTACCTGAATAGAATGGTGAATTTTATTTGTTGATATGTATAATCAATAAATGAACATATAATCTCATCTACTGTGTTTCAGGTACAATGTTAAGCCTTGGAGATACAAAGATATAAATCAATTAATTTCTCTCCTAGGAGATAATATTCTATGGATATATACTGATCTAATTCTATAAAACATGCACATTCTACAAATTTATAGTTTTTAAAATATATTTTAATTTTTTTCATTCTCTAGTAAATTTATTTTTAATACACATTTATGAATCATGTAGGAAAGATTAAAAAAACATAAAAAAGAACATTGAATATTTGATTTATATTCACTGTCCTTAAGTTTTCTTTCTGGATGCAGAAGGCATTTTCTGTCCAAAGCCAATTGGGATTGCTTCAGATCACTGAGCCACTGAGAAGAATCAGTTCTTTCATAGTTAATCATCTCACATTGGTTATGCTTTTTTCTCTCAGCCTCAGTTCATGTCAACTCTTTCCAGGCCTTTCTAAAATCAGCTTGTTCATTAATTCTTATAGAAAAATAATATTTCATTATCTTCATATACCACAACTTGTTCAGCCTCCCCAATTGACGGGCATCTACACATTTTCCAGTTCTTTACTACCAGAAAAAGAGCTGCTATAAACATTCTTTGCACATGTGGGTCCTTTTCCCTCTTATGATTTCCTTGAGATACAAACCCACTGCTGAGTGAAAGAGAATGCATAGTTTGATAGTCCTTTGGGAATAGTTCCAAATTGCTCTCCAGAATGATTGGATCATTTCACAACTCCACCAACAATGCAATAGTATCCCAGTTTTCCCATATCCCCTCCAATATTTATCATTATCTTTTCTGTCATCTAAGACAATCTGAGAGGTTTTATGGTACATCAGAGTTCTTTTCATTAGTATTTCTCTAATCAATAGTGATTTAGAACTTTTTTCATATAACTGTAGATGGCTTTTAATTTCTTCATCTGAAAATATTTTGTTCATCTTTGACCATATATCAATTGGGGAATGACTTGTAGTCTTATAAATTTGACACAGTTCTTTATATATTTTAAATACAAGACCTTTATCAGAAACAGTAGATGTAAACATTTTTCCAAGATTTGTACTTTCCTTTTAATCTTGCTTCTATTAGTTTTGTTTGTGCAGAACATTTTTAATTTAAAGTAATCAAAGTTGTTATTTATTTATTTTGCTTTTGCTGAGGCAATTGAGGTTAAGTGACTTGCCCAGGGTCACACAGCTAGGAAGTGTTAAGTGCCTGAGATCAGATTTGAACTCAGGTCCTCCTGACTTCAGGGCTGGTGCTCTATCCACTGCGCTACCTAGCTGCCCCCAAAGTTGTTAATTTTTTCTTTCATGTTTTTGTCACTTTTCTCTAGTTCTCCTTTGATCATAAATTGCTTCCTTCTTCAAAGATCTGATAAGCAAATTATCCCTTATCTTCCTAATTTTATGGTATCATCCTTTATGCCCAAATCATGCATCCATTTTTATCTTATTTTGTTATTGGGTATGAGATATAAGACTATATGGAGTGTGACATTATTTTCCTGTTTTCCCAGCATTTTTTTTGTCAAATAATGACTTCTTATTCCAAAAGCTAGAATTTGAGCATTTATCAAATATTAGATTGTTATAGGCCTTGATTGTTGTGTCATATGTATCTAATTTATTCCATTGATGCATGACCACTTCTTAGCCAATATCAAATGGCTTTGAGGACTTCTGCTGTATAGTATAGTTTTAAGATTGGTATTTCCAAGCCATCATCCTTTATATTTTTTTCACTAATTCCCTTGATATTCTTGACCTTTTGTTCTTCCAGGTGAATTTTGTTATCATTTTTTCTAATTCTATAAAATAATTTTTGGCAGTTTGATTGGTATGGCACTGAATAAGGAGACCAATTTAGGAAGAACTGTCATTTTTATTATATTAGGTCACTTACCCATGAATAAGTGATATTTTTGTAGTTATTTAAATCTGACTTCATTTGTGTGAGAAGTGTTTCGCAATTGTGCTCATATAGCTATTGGGTTTCTCTTGGCAGGTAGACCTCCAAGTACTTTATTTTTTCTTCAGGTATTTTAAATGGAATTTCTCATTCTATCACTTGCTGGTAGGCTTTGTCATTAATTTATAGAAATGCTGAATATTTTGTGAGTTTTTTCTATATCCTGCAACTTTGCTAAAGCTGTGAATTGTTTCCAGTAGGTTTGGGGATGATTTTCTGGGATTCTCTAAGTATATCATTTGCAAAGAGTGATAGTTTTATTTCCTCATTGCCTATTCTAATTCCTATAATTTCTTTTTTTTTTCTTATTGCAAAGGCCAACATTTCTAATACAATGTTGAATAATAGTAATGATAATGGTCATCCTTGTTTCACCCCAGGTGTTATTGGAAAGTGTCCAGCTTCTCTCCATTACAAATAATGCTTGTTGTTGGGTTTAGATAGCTACTCCTTATAATTTTAAGGAAAGCTTTAAGGAAAGTTCTCAGTGTTTTTAATAGAAATGGGTAATGCATTTTGTCAAAAGCTTTTTCTGCATCTATTGAGATTATCATATGATATCTGTTGATTTTGTTATTGATATGGTCCATTATGGTAAAAGTTTTCCTTTCCTCTAACATTCCTGCTATAAATCACACTTGGTCATAGTGTATTGTCCTACTGGTAAGTTGCTATATTACCTTTGTTAATATTTTATTAAAAATGTTGCATCAATATTAATTAGGGAGATGGTTCTGTAATTTTCTTTATCTGTTTTGGCTCTTCCTGGTTTAGGTATCAATACCATATTTGTATCGTAGAAGGAATTTGGCAGGATTCCTTTACTTATTTTCCCAAATATTTCACAAAGTATTAGAATTAATTGTTCTTTAAATGTTTGTTAGAATTCTCTTATGAATCCTTTTGTCCATGGAGATTTTTTCCTAAGGGAATCATTAATGGCTTGTTCAATTTCTATTTCTAAAATGGGACTATTTAAGTGATTTATTTATTTTTCTGTTAACCTGGGCAATTTATATTTTTGCAAATATTCATCAATTTTGTAAAATTGTCAGTCTTGCTGCCATGCAATTGGGCAAAATAGCTCCTAATTATTGCTTTAACTTGTCATTGGTAGTGAGATTACCTTTTTGATTTTTAATGCTGGTGGTTTAGGTTTTTTTTTTTCTTTTTCTAATCAAACTAACCAAAGTTTTATCCATTTTGTTGATTTTTCATAAAAGTAAGTTTTAGTTTTATTTATAAGTTCAATAGCTTTCTTAGTTTCAATGTTATAAATATCTCCTTTGAGTTTCAGAATTTCTAATTTGGTATTTCTTTGAGGATATTTAATTTGTTCTTTTTCTAGCTTTTTCAGTTGCATGCTCAAATCACTGATCTCCTCTTTCTCTATTTTATTTGTATAGCTATTTAGAAATATAAAATTTCCCCTAAGAACTGCCTTAGCTACATCTCATAGGTTTTAATATATTGTCTCATTATTGTCATTCTCTTGGATGAAATTATGGATTCTTAATGTGATTGATTACCTGTTTGATCCATTCATTTTTTAGAATTAGATTTTCTAAATTTCCAATTGGTTTTTAGACTAACTTTCCCTTGTCCTTTATTGAATATAATTTTTATTGCATTGTGGTCTGAAAAGGAAGTATTTATTATTTCTGCCTTTCTGCAGCTGATTGTGAGGTTTTTATGTCCTAATATATGATCAATTTTTAGTAGTTGCCAAGTACTTCTGAGAAAGAGGTGTATTTCTTTCTGTCCCTATTCATTTTTTTCCAAAGGACTATCATATCTAGATTTTCTATGATTCTATTAACATCCTTAGTTTCTTTTTTGTTTATTTTTTAGTTATATTTGTTTGATTCTGAGAGGGGAAGGTTGAGGTTCCCCACTAGAATAGTTTTGCTGTCTATTTCTCTCTGTAACTGGCTTAAAATCTTATCTAGGATTTAGTATCCTTTTAGTATCATTACTACTTTATGGTTTACAGTACCTTTATCAAAATGTACTTTCCTTCCTTATGATTTTTAAAAAGATCAATTTTTACTTTTGCTTTATCTGAAATCAGAATTGCTACCCATTTTTTACTTCATCTGAAGCACAATTCTGTTCCAGCCTTTTACCTTTATTCTGTGTCTCTCTGGGTCAAATATGTTTGTTGTAAACAACATATTTTAGTATTCTGTTATTTTAATCCACTCTCTATTTTCTTCCATTTTATGGGGCATTTTATCTCATTCACATTAACATTTAAAATTTCTGGTTCTGTATTTTCCTTCATCCTATTTTCTTCCCAAAATATACTTTTGTTTTCTCTCTTTCTACCCCGTCCTTAGTTGTATTTCTTACATACCCCATCCACTACCTTGTCTCTTATCACCTTTCCCCTTCTCTTAGTAGTGATTTTTACCCATCCCACTCACTAAGATAACTTTTTTTCACCCCTTCTCCTTTCTCTGGTGTTTCTGCCCTCCCTTCTATCCTGCCTCTCGCTTTTCTTTTCCTCTTTCTCCTCCTACTCCTTTATAGGGTTAGAAAAATTTCTCTACCCAACTGAATGATTAAGCTATTCACTCTTAGAGACAAAAAAGGATAAGCTCAAACTTCAGAAAATGTTCATTCCCCTCACTTTTTTCCCCTCCATTGTAATATGTTTTTTGTGTCTCTTCATGTGAACTAATTGTCCTAAAATAGCTCCCCATTCCTCTTTTTCAGAACAGGCATTATCCCATCTCTTAACGTCATTTTTTCATGTAATTCTATCAGAGTCATTTTACAACCATGTCCTCAGTCCATGTGATACCTCCTTTGATCTGCTCCAGTGACAGATACAATTCTCAAGAGTTACAGATACTGTTTTCCTATTTAGGGATATAAACAGTTTACTTTTCCCCTGTTTATCTTTCTGTGCTTCTCTTGATTCCTGTGTTTGTTGATTAAATTTTCTATTTAGTTCTCATTTTTTAATAAAAATTATTTAAAGTGTCTTAGTTCATTGATGATCAATTTGTGGGGCCCCCCCCCGCGGAGAGATGGTGGGGGGTCTTGCTGGGTAATTAATGCTTGGTTATAATTCCAGGTCCTTTGCCTTTCAGAATATGGTATTCCAGACCCACTGATCATTTATTGTAGAAGCTGCCAGATCCTAGGTAATCTTCACTGTTGATCCTTGATATTTAAATTGTTTGTATGGCAACTTGCAATACTTTTTCCTTGAGTTTGGAGTTTTGGAGTTTTGCAACAATGTTCCTTGGTGTTTTCCTTGTGGAATGTCTTTCTGAAAGTGTTCGATGGATTCTTTCAATGAGTATTCCCTCTCTGATTCTAGAATCTGATTCTCTGTCTCTTCTGGATTTATTTTCCAGTTTAGGTGTTTTTCCAATGAGATATTTCACATTTTCTTCCATTTTTTTTCATTCTTTTTCATTTGTTTTACTGATTCTTGCTGTCTCACAGAGTTATTAGGTTCCATTTGTGCTAGAACAGCATGGAAAAGGATATACAAAAGCTAACTGAAGAAAATCATACATTTTAAATTTTAATTTTAATCAACATTAAAATGTGTGATTTTCTTCAGTTAGTTTTTGTATATCCTTTTCCATTTGGTTAATTCTACTTCTGAAATTGTTCTTTTTTTCAGACAATTTTTTCTTCTACCTCTTATTTATGAGTACTTCCAAGAAGCCTCTTTGGGCTTGAGATCATTTCATATTATTGTTTGAGATTTGTTCTGTGGACATTTTGTCCTTATCTGAGTTGTTTTACTCTTCTCTATCACCTTAGTAGCTTTCTATGGTCAAGTTTCTTTTCTGTTTCTTCAACATTTTATTTCTTTTTCTTTTTGGTATTTCCTTTTTTTTTTCTTACTTTTATGTTATACTCTATTCCTGGGGTAAAAAGCATGCTGTCGCAAACCTCCTGTGCTGCTCTGACCCTTAGCTTTGTACACAGGGGCCACTTGTGTTTTCAGGGGGGTAGCTTTACTTGCTCTTTCCAGGAAACAGCCTGATTTCCCAATTTGTCTTCTCAACTATGACTGGAAGCTGCCTCACTGATTTGCACCTCTACTGAGCCAGGGCTGAGAATCTTAGTTGCTTATTTGCTGTGATTAAGACCCTCTCACAGACTTTCTCAGAGTCTATCTGATCTGAGCTGAACACTCTTTTCAACCCAGTGAATATGCCCTTTCTTGAAGTTTTTTGCCAATCTATCTTTAGTTGAAGAGTGGTGTCATTCCATCAGACTCTATCCAGAGACTTGGTTTCATGTGGTTTTCAAGGGAAACTGGGAGAACAGCCTCCTGGCTTTACTCTTCCATCTTGGCTTCCCCCAAAAGTCTCAAGAATGTTCTTTAAATGGAACTGAAAATAGTTATCGAAAGTTTTCTAAAAATCAATATACTATAGTTCTATTAGAGAGAAAAATCATTTTGTGGACAAATGTGTACAAATGTATTTTTTTTTTTGGATGAGGCAATTGGGGTTACGTGACTTGCCCAGGGTCATACAGCTAGGAAATGTTAAGTGTATAAGACCAGATTTGAACTTAGGTCCTCCTGAATTCAGGGCTGGTGCTCTATCCCCTGCACCATCTAGCTGCCCCCAAGTGTATTCTTATATTCCTGTAAGTTTATTAAAATCAATTTGTATGTTGTTATGCCTTGTTTTATTGTTAAGGAATTACAAAATTGCTTGAAATAGTAAATAACTCACTTTCCCAATTTTTCTAATTGTATCATTCCCCTTTCCATACCCAGAGGCCAATTCCCCACTTCATTTGCTTGTATAAAGTCAGAGAGAATAGCAATAAATGATGGTTTTGTATGCTAATACAGGTTATCAAAAATTATTTTATGAACTAATGGAAGGATGTTATTTGTAATGAACTAAATTCTTTTATGTTTTCAAAATTAAAAACACACTGAAATCACAGAAAGTTAATAAATTCTAATCTTCCCACATCATTCTTCACCAGTAAAAAGTATGACTTTGTATTTGTGTTTGCAGTTGTAAATGAATCTTTAGTGTTGTAAAGTTGACACCCCTTGAGTAAAGATGAAGAGTCATTGTGCCATTTATGATGTCCCCTTAATATCAATTGTATATTGTAAGGTTAGGGGATTCATCTATCAAATTCAAATCTTATTATCATGGCATTCCTTAGCATCTAAGTTTTATTATTGGCTGTCAAAACTTTTATTTCTAATTTAGTATTGAAATACACTATGGAAGGAAATAACCTGAAGGAGGCCAGAAAGCATCTTCTTGTCTTCTGATGCTGAAAGATTTCACTTTTTTCCCCTGAATATTTTAAACTTCATAGGAAATGTCTTTGTCTTCAATCACTGTGTTAGTTCTAAAGGAGAGATGCAAAATAAAAGTGACCCTATTGTTTCTTCCTAATTCATGGCTGATTAAGAGCAGTTAGGATAATTCTACTATTTTACAGAATTCTTTGTATCCTTATCTATGTATGACCAAGATAATGGAATGATGCTTGTAATGTTTGCATCAGTGGATAAGTATATTTCCCTTATTAAAGCATTCTGAGAATGAAGACAAAATTCAAGGATTTAATCTCTATTAGCCAGTTGTCAAGCCTACACCTATAGATAGTTAATTGGTAAACCATTTATAAATATGAGTCCTTTGTCATTAGAAATATTGGATAAATAAGTATGGCTGGTTCAGTGCCGATCTATTTATACTGCTATGAGAAAAAAGAGCACTGCAAAATTCATATGTTGTTGAGGAAGTCATTAGTAGCATATTTAGATAATAATATGTTAGTTTAATAACTATATTCCACTTATTAGATCTGTTATTTTTCTACAAAGAATATTCATGACAAATCAATAAAGATTAAAAAATAACTGAAGTATATACTTAGATTATAGCATTATATTGTAGGCAACATTTACTACAAATAATTGAATCTCAGAGTTTGTGTGTGTGTCTAATGGATTTCAAAATTGGGTGCCAAAAGTGAAAAGTTTAGTAATATTCGATGAACTTGAAAATGAATAATCTAGGACAAAAGAATTTACAAATAAACAATAATTAGTAACATCAAAACCAATTGCTTTATTAATCATTAACTTTATATTTCAACTATTTCACTAAATATGGATGATATCAGATTAATAGTAATCATATCTGATTCTTTGTTGATGTTTCAGTTGTGTCTGATTCTTCATTACCACTTTTCAGTTTTTCTTGGCAGAGATACTGAAGGGTTTTGACATTTTCTTCTCCAGCTCATTTTCCAGATGAGAAAACTGAGAAAGATGGATTAAGTTAGTTGCCCAGTTTCTAAGGCCAAATTTGAATTCAGAAAAATCTATCTTGTTTTACTCTAGGCCTGCACTCTCAATTTGTTGTCCCACCTCTCTGCCCTAACCCAATCCTAACATAGCACTTTAAAGTTTGCAGCACATTGCAAAAATATAATCTAATTTAAATCTCTTTTTTTAAATGTATTTTTAATTTTTTATTAATTTATTTTCTTCAAAATGTATTTTATTTGATGAAACAAAATAAGCAGAAAGAAAGAGAAAGGCAATACAAAACAAAATGAAACAAAACAAGAGAACATTATCATGTGTCCAGCAGAACATGAGGGAGGATTAAAAATATATAAAAATAGATACCAATTTAAGAAAATGCATATATTAGCAGAAGAACTTATAGTCATGAATGTCCATTTTTTCTTTACTTCCTTTTAAAACTGTTCTTTTGTACGCTGCTGCATACCTTATTTACTTTATTCTTTTTTTCCCTTTCATACTTTCCACCCACCCACAAGCAGGTTATAGTTAAGAAAGAATATATTTTATAAACATATGGAGATATATACATTCACATACACACATAGATATACACATATCTCCCTTTCATCCTCCCACCCCCCAAGCAAGCTACAGTTAAGAAAAGATATATTTATGTATGTATAGAGAGATATCTATGTATGTATATATATATATGTATGTATACACACACACACACACACACATACCTCAGATGCACACATGTCTTCCCTATCCTTGCTGATTCATTAAATTCTGCTTCATAACTTTGGCTCATTATTACTTAACCTCCCCCTATACAAGGATCCCTCCCTTGTCTTCTTTCTTTTTTTGTTTCCCCATCCACCTAACCTTCTCCCCTTTTTTCTTTATATAGGTTTTCAGGACTAAGAGCCCTCCTCCTCTTTATAATTCCTTTGTATCTATTCCTCATCTAAATGACATGATTACTATTGTTGATTTGAATCTTTTTATTGCAGTAATTTTATTTATTATTAATATACATTGCTTTATGTTGGGAGAAAAAAGGAAAAACCATGGTAGAGATTAAAAAAAAAAGAAAAGAAAAAGAAATAGCATGTGTTGATTTATATTGTCTCCTCAATTCTTTTTCTGGATACAGATGGCATTTTCTGTCCAAAGTCTATTGGGATTGTTTTAGATCACTGAATTACTGGGAAGAACAAAGCCTTTCATAGTTGATCATCACCTTGTTGTTATTGTGTACAATGTATTCCCGATTCTGATAGTTTCACTCAGCATCAGTTCATGTAAATCTTTCCAGGTCTTCCTATAATCAGCTTGTTCATCATTTTTATAAAACAATACTATTCATTACCTTCACATACCTTAGCTCATTCAGTCATTTCCCAAATAATGGACATGTATGCATTTTCCAATTCTTTGTAACCACAAAAAAAGCTGCTACAAACAATATTGCACAGGTAGGTCCTTTTCTCTCTTTTACGATTTCTTTGGGATATGGACTCAGTAAAGGTACTTCTGGATGAAAGGGTATTCACTATTTTATTGCTCTTTGAGCATGGTTCCAGATTGCTTTTCAGAATGTATGGATCATTTCACAACCCCACTAGCAATGCATTAGTATCCCAGTTCTCCCATATCCAGTCCAACATTCATCATTATTTTTTCCTGTCATCTTAGCCTATCTGAGAAGTATGAAATGGTACCTCAGAGTTGTTTTAATTTGCCTTTCTCTAATCAAGAGTGATTTAGAGCTTTTTTCACATAACTTCAAATGATTTTCATTTCTTATCTGAAAATTATCTATTTATATCCTTTGACCATTTATCAGTTGGGTAATGATTTGTATTCTAATAAATTTGACAAAGTTATTTATATATTTTACAAATGAGATTTTTTTCAGGCATACTGGCTACAAAGATTTTATTTTCCAGCTTTGTACTTCCCTTTTAATCTTGCTTCTATTGGTTTTGTTTGTGCAATTTTTTTTTGATTTACTATAATCAAAGTTATCCATTGAGCCTTTCATAATATTATCTAGCTCCTCTTTGGTATAAATGTCTCCCTTTTTCAAAGATCTGATAGGTAAATTATCCCTTATAATGCTATTTTATTTATGGCATCCTCTTTTATGCCCAAATCATGTATCCATTTTGACCTTATTTTGGTATGGGGTATGAGATGAAGGTCTATATCGAGTTCCTGACATTATTTTCCAGTTTTCCCAGCAATTTTTATCAAATAATGACTTACTCTAGAAGCTGGAGTTTGGGGGGTTTATCAAGCTTATCCAGTGATGGCTATAGGTCTTGATTATTGTGTCACGTGTATCTAATCTATTCCATTGATCCACCTCTCTATTTCTTAGCCAGTACCAAGCAGTTTTGATGACTACTGCTATATAATAAAATTCTAGGGTTAGTACTGCTAAGCAATCATGCTTTGTATTTTTTGTTCTTTAATTCCCTTCATATTTTTGACCTTTTGTTCTTCCAGATGAATTTTGTTGTTATTTTTTCTTGTTCTATAAAAAATGTTTTTGTCAGTTTGATTTGTATGGCACTGAACAAGTAGGACAATTTAGGCAGAATTGTCACTTTTATTGTATTAGTTCAATCTACTCATGACCAATTTGTACTTTTCCAATTGTTTAGATCTCAATTTATATGTGTGAGAAGTGATTTGTAATGCATTCATTTAGGTTGTGGGTTTGTCTTACCATGTAGACCTCCCCAAATATTTTATTTTGTATACAGTAATTTTAAATGGAATCTCTCTTTCCATTTCTTGCTAATGGGCTTTGTCCATAATATATAGAAATTCTGATTATATGTGTGGGTTTCTTTTATATCTGCAACTTTGCTAAAGCTGTGAATTGTTTCCAGTAGATTTTTGAATGATTTTTAGGATTCTCAAAGTATATCATCATATCATCTGCAAAGAGTAATAGTTTTATTACCTCATTGCCTATTTTAATTCCTATAATTTCTTTTTCTTTTCTTATTGCTAAAGTCAACATTTCTAGTACAATGTTGAATAATAGTGATAATGGGCATATTTGTTTCATCCCTTATCTTATTGGGAATGCATCCAGCTTCTCTCGATTACAAATGCTGTAAATTTTAGATAGATACTGCTTATTATTTTATTATTTTAAGAAAAGCTCCCTTTATTCCTATGCATTCTTTTGTTTTTAATAGGAATGAGTGATGTATTTTGTCAAAAGATTTTTCTGCATCTTTTCATATCATATGATAGGGGTAGCTTGGCTGTTCTTTCTGGTCTAGTTTCTTGGAGTTTGTCATTTGATCTGGGGCTAAAAACTGCCCCACTGATTTGCTCCTCTACTGAGCCAGGATTGAAGATCTTAGTTGCTGATTTACTGTGATTAAGACCATCTTACCAGTTTTCCCAGAATCTGTCTGACCTGGGCTGAACACCCTTTTTACCCCAGTGAGACTGAAAAAACGTCAAGAAAAGTCAGTCTATCTTGAGCTAGAGTATGCTTTCATTATGTCAGACTCTGTTCTAAGGTTTGGTTTCATGTGGCTTTCAATGGAAACTAGGAGATCTTGAGCAGCTTTCTGACTTTCCTCCATCATCTTGGCTAGACCCCTGGTTGTTCATGTAAATCTTAAACATATAGGATATATTTTCCATGTAAAAATAAATAATTTATTCATGTTTAAACAGCTTGTCTATGTGGAATTCTTTAAAATTGCTCTTTGATGTTGGCTCTTATATATTAAAATTTTTGTTAATTTGGGTTTGGTTGAAAGTCTCCAAAATCTGCACATTCCTTGAATGTCCACTTTTTTTCTCATTGAAAATTATAGATAATTTTGCTGAATATGCTATTTTGCTCAATGTCTCTCATTTAATTTTTGAATTCTTTTTTGAGTCCTTCTGTAAATGATCTCTGGGCAGGGAATTCCACATAGACAAACTGTTTAAACATAGACAAATTGTTTTCTAATAAGAGGTATTAGTGAAAGCACCTCTAATTGTGGGGTTGGTGGATAGTGTCTCAAGCTTCCCTTCAACTCTCCATTCTGACTAGAAACCCCAAACCAAGAGCTCCACTCACCTGCAAATGTCCACAGCCAGAAATACTGCTTCCCCACTGCTAAGTTTCATAAAATCCTTGGGATGTACATGATATTATCTTCATTTTGCAAGAAAAAATTCTGAGATTAAAAGAAGATAAATAATTTGACCCGTTACATATCTTTAAGTGTATAAAGTAGAATCTAGTACTCTATGATCATCACAGACTAATAATAACATTAACAATAATAATAATAAAAATATGGCACATTAAGATTTTCAAAGCACTTAACATATATTACTTCATTTTATCCTCACAACAACCCTGAGAGTAGGTAGTACTATTATCCTCAATTTATAGATAAGGAAACTGAATAACAGCAAAGTTCAGTGGGTTGCCCAGGGTCAGAAAGCTATTAAGTTATATTTGAACTCAAGGATTCCTGACCCCCCTCCCCAGGTCCATACATTTATGCCACCTAGCTGGCTAATGCTATATTAATTTCAAGGTTAAAACAAATAAAATTTTAATGTATTTCAGAAGAAGCCTCAGTACTGTTTCCTTGCAATAATAATATAACTTTAGAGATGATGGATATATATTTTTAATGTGGCACTGATTTTATTTTTTTGTTTTTATCTTTTTTATTAAAGATTTTTTTTTATTTTCAAAACATATGCATAGATAATTTTCAACATTTACCTTTGCAAAATTTTGTGTTCCAAATTTTTTTCCTCTCTTCCTCCTACCTTCCCCCCTACATGGCAAATAATCCAATATATGTTAAACATGTACAATTCTTCTATACATATTTCTACAATTATCATGCTGCACACACACACACACACACAATCAGATCAAAAAGGGAAAAAAATGAGAAAGAAAGCAACATACAAGCAAACAACAAAAAGAGAAAATAATGTTGTGATCCACAGTCAATTCCCAGTTCTCTCTCTGGGTACAGATGGCTCTCTTCATTACAGAACCTTTGGAACTGGGCTGAATCATCTCATTGTTGAAAAGAGCCATGTCCATCAGATTTGATCATCATATAATCTTGTTGTTGCCATGTACAATGATCTCCTTGTTCTGCTCACTTCACCTACCATTAGTTCATATAAGTCTCTCCAGGCCTCTCTGAAATCATCCTGCTGTTCTATAGAATAATAATATTCTATAACATTCATATATCATAACTTATTCAGCCATTCTCCAACTGATGGGTATTCATTCAATTGCTACTTTCTTAATAGTACAAAAATGGCTGCCAAAGATATTTTTATATATGTGGGTCCTTTTCCCTCCTTTATGAACTCTTTGGTATACAAGCTCAGTAGAGAAACTTCTAGATTAAAGGGAATGCACAGTTTGATAGATCTTTGAACATAGTTCCAAATTTTGGCAGTAATTTTATAAAATCCTCTAAAATAAGACATTATGTCTTATTTTCTTTTGTAATTATTTACATAATCCAATAGGTATCTGCTCTCATCAATGTGGAGATTCCCTCCAAGATGAGCACATTACACCCATGTTCACTTATTTTGTCTATTAAACTTGTCTGTGAGAAATAGTGGCAGAACCAGATCTAAAACACCTATTCTCTGACAATGCAGTGTCATGAAATTGTTATTCATGTTATCATATGATGAATTTATTATTGTTACTTTGGTGAATTAAAAATATTTTGAAATGTTATCATTTTAGTTTCTAATATAGTAAATATCAATAGATATAATACAGAATATGTGGGTCATAAACCAGTTGTTAAATTTTCAGAATGCTCATTTAAACATCAAAAATTGGTAGTCACTACAAATCAGGGCTTGCGTTATTGTTTTGTTGATTTTCTAGACTTAAGAAAGGGTTAATAATGCAAATTAAACTTAAAAGTGTGCATGTATATTTTTCCTCCAGAAAGCCCAGTTGTTCAACAATTTACAAGTACATCCCACATAAATTAGTCACATAAAATGTAAATAGCCCACCTAACCTAAAGCTCTTTGGGATTCTTAATAATTTTTAAAAGTATAAACAGAGTCTAGAGACCAAAAGTTTGAAAACCTCTAAATTGGATAATTTCTCAGGTCACTTAAAGCTTTTTCAATATTAGAAGTTCTATCCAGCTCAATATAATGTTTTTCCTTAAAATACCTACTTTGTGTTTTTCCTTTAAATGTCAAAAAAAAATAGTGTAATTCAATTGGATATAATGAAATCATTTTTAACAGTTAACCATTGGGTTCCTACATGATGCAAAGCTAGAAATTAAAAGTAAATTTATAAAGAAAAGTTAGAATTAATGAGTTACTGAATTTTACCTCTGAGAATAATTTCTTTAAAAATTGGTCTTAACCCTATTTATAAATAGCATTTAGTTCATAGTCAAGATTATCTCTTTAAATGAAGTCATATCTTAATAGAATATTTATAGTTTCAAATCTGTGGAGATTTCAACAGACTCCTCTCTAAGAGATGTGATATAGTATCTAGAAGTCAGGAGATCCATTTTATATCTCTAATTTTGGATGCGTATCATAGCACCAAGCAAATCATTTGAACTTGCTGAGCCTCTGTTTTCTCACTTAAATAATGAAAGTGTTAAACTAGCTGATATCCAAGATACTTTCCATGAATCAATAATATTTTATGAATGAAGACTTATATTATATAGCTTATGTTTTGTATAAGTAAGGCCCCCAATCCCTCTATTTGCATCAGATATAAATTGAAGGATCAGGGTGCTTTTGTTTGTTTTGGCTTTTTGGTTTATTTGGGGGGAGGGATTGTTTCTGTTTTAAAAGTTTTTGTCATTTAAAAAAGTGCAATTTAAATTCTATATTGTTAGCCAGTATCACAGTTCTAGCTTCTTTCCATCTCTGTCTCCCTCTTTCACTTTTTCCCCTTTTTCCCTTCCCTCTTTATGGAACAAGTTATTCATCTACTAAACTATATATATTTTAATGGATCTACTTTTTAGCATTACGTAGTTGCATTAGAGGTATGAGGAGAGGAGATAGCAAGAGAAACATGTTAGCATCTGTATCATGTCTATCTAAATTTGTTTGAGATATACACATGCACACAAATATCCTTCTAGAAACTATGTCTCGCAACGTACCAAAATTTGTGGGATAAAGCCAAAGCGGTAAAAAGGGGAAATTTTATATCTCTAGATGCTTATTTCCATAAAATAGAGACAGAGAAAATCAATGAATTGGGCTTGCAACTAAAAAAGCTAGAGAAAGAATAAATTAAAAACCCCCAATCAAATACCAAACTTGAAATCCTAAAAATAAAAGGAGAGATTAGTAAAATTGAAAGTAAAAAAACTTGAATTAATAAATAAAACTAAAAGTTGATTTTATGAAAAAACCAACAAAATAGATAAACCTCTACTTAATTTAATTAGAAAAAGGAAAGAGGAAAATAAAATTGTTAGTCTCAAAAATGAAAAGGGAGAACTTTCCACCAATGAAGAGGAAATTAGAGCAATAATCAGGAGTTACTTTGCCCAACTTTATGCCAATAAATTTGATAACCTAAGTGAAATGGAGGAATATCTACAAAAATAATGAAGAGGAAATTAGAGCAATAATCAGGAGTTACTTTGCCCAACTTTATGCCAATAAATTTGATAACCTAAGTGAAATGGAGGAATATCTACAAAAATATAGATTGCCCCGATTAACAGAAGAGGAAATAAATTACTTAAATAGTCCCACTTTAGAAAAAGAAATAGAACAAGTCATTAATCAACTCCCTAAGAAAAAATCCCCAGGACCAGATGGATTTACCTGTGAATTCTACCAGACATTTAAAGAACAATTAACTCCAATATTATATAAACTATTTGAAAAAATAGGGAATGAAGGACTCCTACCAAACTCCTTTTATGATACAGACATGGTACTGATACCTAAACCAGGTGAAACAAAAACAGAGAAAGAAAATTATAGACCAATCTCCTTAATGAATATTGATGCAAAAATCTTAAATAAAATATTAGCAAAGAGATTACAGAAAATTATTCCCAGAATAATACATCATGACCAAGTAGGATTTATACCAGGAATGCAGGGATGGTTCAATATTAGGAAAACTATTAACATAATTGACTATATTAATAACCAAATTAACAAAAAACATATGATAATCTCAATAGATGCAGAAAAAGCATTTGATAAAATCCAACATGCATTCCTATTAAAAACATTAGAGTGTATAGGAATTAATGGACTTTTCCTTAAAATATTCGGTAGCATCTATTTAAAACCATCAGCTAGCATCAAATGTAATGGTGATAAACTGGAACCATTCCCAAAAAGATCAGGGGTGAAACAAGGTTGCCTACTATCACCATTACTATTCAATATTGTATTAGAAATGCTAGCCTTGGCAATAAGACAAGAAAAAGAGATTAAAGGAATTAGAGTAGGTCATGAAGAAACCAAATTATCATTCTTTGCAGATGATATGATGGTCTACTTAGAGAACCCTAGAGAATCAACTAAAAAACTATTAGAATTAATCCACAACTTTAGCAAAGTTGCAGGATTCAAAATAAATCCACATAAATCATCAGCATTTTTATACATCACCAACAAAATGCAACAGCAAGAGATACAAAGAGAAATTCCATTCAAAATACCTATCGATAGTATAAAATATTTGGGAATATATCTGCCAAGGGAAAGTCAGGATCTATATGTGCAAAACTACAAAACACTCTCCACACAAATAAAGTCAGATCTAAACAATTGGAAAAACATTAAGTGCTCTTGGATAGGTCGAGCGAATATAATAAAGATGGCAATACTACCTAAACTAATCTATCTATTTAGTGTTATACCAATCAAACTCCCAAGAGATTATTTAACTGACCTAGAAAAAATAACAACAAAATTCATCTGGAAAAACAAAAGGTCAAGAATTTCAAGGGAATTAATGAAAAAAAATGCAAATGAGAGTAGCCTAGCTGCAGCAGATCTAAAACTATATTATAAAGCAGTGGTCACCAAAACCATTTGGTACTGGATAAGAAATAGAGTAGTGGATCAGTGGAATAGGTTAGGTTCACAGGACAAAATACTCAATGACAATAGTAATTTAGTATTTGATAAACCCAAAGACCCCAGTTTTGGGGATTAAAAACTCACTATTTGACAAAAACTGCTGAGATAATTGGAAACTAGTATGAAAGAAATTAGGCATGGACCCACACCTAACACCATATAACAAGATAAGGTCAAAATGGATTCATGGTCTAGCCATAAAGAATGATACTATAAACAAATTAGAACAATGTAGGATAGTTTACCTCTCAGACCTGTGGAGGGGGAAGGAATTTGTGACCAAAGAAGAATTAGAAGTAATCATTAATCACAAAATAGATAAGTTTGACTATATCAAATTAAAAAGTTTTTGTACAAACAAAATGAATGCAGACAAGATTAGGAGGGTAGCAGTGAACTGGGAAAATATTTTTACATCCGAAGGTTCTGATAAAGGCCTCATTTCTAAAATATATCGAGAATTGACTCAAATATATAAGAATTCAAGCCATTCTCCAATGGATAAATGGTCAAAAGATATGAACAGACAATTTTCAGACGAAGAAATTGAAACTATTTCTGGTCACATGAAAAGGTGCTCCAAGTCACTATTGATCAGAGAAATGCAAATTAAGACAACTCTGAGATACCACTACACACCTGTCAGGTTGGCTAAAATGACAGGAAATGATAATGATAACTGTTGGAGGGGATGTGGGAAAACTGGGACACTGATACATTGTTGGTGGAACTGTGAATGGATCCAACCATTCTGGAGAGCAATTTGGAGCTATGCTCAAAAAGTTATCAAACTGTGTATACCATTTGACCCAGCAGTGTTTCTACTGTGCCTATATCCCAAAGAGATTTTAAAGGAGGGAAAGGGACCCACATGTGCAAAAATGTTTGTGGCAGCCCTTTTTGTAGTGGCAAGAAACTGAAAATTGAAAGGATGCCCATCAATTGGAGAATGGCTGAATAAATTATGGTATATGGATGTTATGGAATATTATTGTTTTGTAAGAAATGACCAACAGGAGGATTTCAGAGAGGCCTAGAGAGACTTGCATGAACTGATGCTGAGTGAAATCAGCAGAACCAGGAGAACATTATACACAGCAACAAGACTATACAATGATCAATTTTGATGGATATGGTTCTCTTCAACAATGATGTGATTCAAACCAGTTCCTATTGTTCAGCGATGAAGATAGTCATATACATCCAGAGAGAGGCCTGTGGGAACTGAGTGTGAACCACAACACAGTATTTTAACGCTTTCTGTGAATATTTCCATGCATTTTGTTTTCCTTCTTAGGTTGTTTTTTCTTCTTCTCTTTCTAGATCTGATGTTTCTTGTGCAGTAAGATAACTTTATAGATATGTATACATGTATTGTATTTGTCATATGATTTATCCTATTTAGCATGTATTAGATTATGTGTCATCTGGGGGGGGTGTGGGGAAATAGGGGAAAAGCTTGAGAAAAAAAAAAGTTTTTGCAAAGGTCAATGTAGAAAAATCACTCATATGTTTTGTAAATAAAAAGCTTTATATATAAAAAAAGAAGAAACTATGTCTCCCTTTCTGATAACCACCACTAGTCTTCCTTTAACTATATATAACTGAGAAATTATGTAGATATTATTTATGACCAATTTGCATAAGCTTCTTTTAAAAAATATAATTATTTGTTAATCAAGGAGCATATTTTTAATTTCTTTTTTCTACCTGTAAGTGGAATGCTATAGTTAGAGCAGTGGCTTATAAAAAATTCAAATTTCTTAATATAGATATAATATCCTTGTTACTACTTAACAACAAGCCCTGCTTAGATAGATACTTGCATTGTTTTATACTGAAAAGCCTGTATCTTTTGTCTACTTTCCTGTCTACCCCAGGACATTTCCATGGCTTCTTTCTTTGGCTCTTAAAGACATTATTAATTGTGAATTTATGAGAAACATATTAATTATATCATTAGTGTTTTCCTGTTATTTTGTGAATACTAATATGCTTTAGATTATCATACCAAGGTTTGTTATTTTCGCCTTCTTTCAGGTACAGTTTTGCTACTATATATTTTTGAACTGCCCTCGAGATGTAACATATTGCATTACTGCTTCTTAATCCTAACTCAGTCATTCTAACTTCTTCATTCCCTTAAATGCTTTCTCTATTTTACATTCTCCCTTTAGAAATGAGTATTTAGTTTTTCCTCTGAACATGTAAATCAGTGGTTTATAACCTAACATTTGAACATTTTAAATTGATTTCAATTGGTATTGGTGTTTCAAATTGTATTCAAACACTCTTACTATTCTTTGAAATCATGTGCCTTTTATTTATAAATTTTAAAATGATATTTCAAGAAGGTTTCATTACATTAAAAAATTTTAAGAACTCCTGATATAAACCTAAGTACACATAGCAAAACCATTTTTAAATGGGGTTTTGCAGGTTTCTTCACAGTACCAGCTAAATATATTAACAAAGACTAACAGGCTGTCATCTCAGAATTCAAAAGACAGTATCCTAAGGGAATAGTACTGGAGTGAAGGTGACAACTTCTGGTAAAGCATAAAGAATTCTGTTCCCCTTAAAAGTATGTTTCATGAAGGCAGAAAGTGTCTGTTATGGTGTTAGAAGGTGACATAAAAGGAGATGGTGAAGAGGTTATATGATTTTAGATTTAAATCTAAAAGATGATTTAGAGATCATCCAGTTCAAATTCTTCATTTTACATGTGAGGAAACTAAGGCCCAGATTGCAGAACTGATTTGCACAATGTCACATATATAGTAAATGGCAGCTAGGATTTAAATCCAGGTTTTTTCATTTCAAATTCAATGGTCTTGCTGCTTCCCCACCTTGTCAACAACAGCCTTGACCTACTTGTCAGTTTTGCCTACTTTGTAGGATTAGATTGTAATGCTCAGGGAGAAACTGAAGCAGTATCACACAGTGGAAATTAGGTAATGCTTTATTGATGTTAATTGAGAGTTCAGAATCCATAGCTATGGATCAGGACTGCTGGGACTCATGTATCAAAGCATGCAGTCCAGCCCAGAGAGTTAGACTGACAGAGATGTCAACCAACTGAATAGTACAAAGTATTCAGCATCTCATTGGTGGAGAACATGATTTTTATAATCTCTGTAGCCCAGGGAAACAAAGAATTCATGGGAACAGCTGAGCACATCTGGTGTCCAAGGAAACCAAAAATTCAGTTCTGGTAGGTAGGAAGTAAGAAGCCTTGAGACAGAAACTGGGCAAAGAAGAGTACTAGTCTGGGTCATCAAGATAAGGGGTATGTCGAGGCTGGCCATCTGGAGGTTTTATGACTCCTTTGGAATGTGAGTCAAATTATTTCTGAAGGTCAGGAAGTGGGGATTGCTATTTTTGGACAGCACAATTAAGGGAGAATGAAACAGCAATTGAAGGAAACTGAGACAGCAACTGAGGGAAACTGAGACAGGGAAACTGGCACAACAAGATTTGGAAAGAATTTTAGAAGCTCTCTCATCTAACCTTCTAGTGATGTGCTCAAGGTTTTTTTTTTTTTTTGTTGGATTGGATGTCCATGTTTAGGATGTCTTTTTCATGAAAGTTTTTCAGATCTACATAATTTGAGTGGATTTTCTTTCTTAAAAGCTTTTTATTTTCCTACATATATGCAAAGATCTCTTTGGGATATAAGCCCAGTAGAAATATTGCTGGATCAAAGGGTATGAACAGTTTGGTAACCATTTAGGCATAGTTCCAAAATACTCTCCCGAATAGTTAGATCCATTCACAACTCCATCAACAATGATATACTAGGTTTTTAATGTTCATTGGTGGATTAACTAGATTTTTTTAATTTCATTTTTATTTTGCTAAGACTTTACAAATGATGACATAATTGCTGCCACTAGATATTTGAAGTCTTATCATCTGCAGAAGGGATTAGACTTGTTTTATTTGTTTCAAGAGGACAGAAATAGGCATAATGGGTGCAGGGCATATAGGGTTTAAGAAAAACTTCCTCACAATTAGAGTTGTTCATATGTAAAATGAGGCATCCAGAGAAGTAATGAGTTTCTTTCAATGAATGACCTTAAAGCAGAGAATGACCATTTGTGTAGAGGTCATTTAGAGAATTTCTTTGGAAGCCATAGATTCAACTAGATACCTAAGAAGTTAAGGACCACACCTAAGTGTGAAACCCAGAAAGCTTGTAAAAGGGTTAAAGGGGACTGTACCATTAAGGGGCAGCACAGATTCTTCAAAAGCACCCCCCCAGATATGAATCATAATACACTTGAAGGAATTACAAATCAGCCTTTACTGATGCAGATGTTGCTTGTGTATTGGGAATGAAATAAATCTGTGGCAAGAGGAGAGAGGAGAGAGATCAGAAAATGCAACTGCCTCTCAGTCTCCTTGTATTGTTATTATCCTCTCATATGAAGGGATCCCAGGTGGTCAGAATTAGATCCTTAGGAGTCACTAGCAGGTGACTCCTGTAACATTTTCCAACTCTGAAATTCCATAATTCTGACATATTTGTGTGTGTGCATGTGTATATATGTACATATATGTGTGTATACATATATAGATTAAACCATGTGTGTATGAGAGAGAGAGGGGAGGGGAAGGAGACAGAGACAGAGAGAGATGTCCATTTCTTAAGCCTTTGCAGTTGTTTTTCTTCAAAATAATAATTGGACAAAAGGTGAAATTATTCCCTTCATGGCAGCCTGAAATTACTTAAAGACCAGTACTTCTTGAGTGACATCTCTTTCTTAGCAAGTTTTCTCTTAGAATAATAGAGAGCTATAACAACAGTGATGTTTCATTACCCCCTCTTCTCTGATAGGTCAGCAATAAAATTATGGTAATGAAATAGCTGGAGTTCCTCATTAGAGAGATCACTTGAATTAGTGAAGTACTTCACAAAAAACCTTTTAGAACATTTGCAAAAGTGTGAATTTAGTAAGCCTGGTATTTACGATGGGGTCACTGCATATATTAAAGGCATTTTTGCCTTTATAAGTATTTTATAGAAGTGTTAAAGCAGCTTTTAGTGTATTGACAATAGCATTACTTAGGATGTTTCAAGGGCCTCATTTCCAAAAGATTTATGTACCTTCTCCTCACCCTCCTGTGAAAAAGCAGGGGATTTGTATGCTAAGACTTTGAAATGTGTTGAGCTGCTTGAAAAGAACTGATGTAGTCAGCAAACAGGGCTGCCTGGTGCTTCTCTGGTTGGGCAGGTAATAAAACTGGCTACCAAATTGCAAGTAATCAGAAGAAAATGGGGTGAATTGTTCTTTTCCCATCTTAAGAAACATTATACCAAACTATTTATAGGTTGAGGTAAATTTTTAGGTCAAATTGACACACAACCTTGTTACCTTCAAAATGACAAGTAGAATGGGGTGGGAAAAATAAATATGAGTAATAAATATAGTGTGGAGTAAGGACCCGAAGTTCTACATTTTTTGGAGTAAACTGAACACTTTAAAGAAGAAAAAAAACATATATTTCACAGTAATTCCCATTTTAGTAAGTTTAGTTTTGTCTCTTAAATTTTTTTTGTATCATGGATCTCTTTGGAAAGTTGATGAAAAATCACAATAATGTTTTTAAAATATATAAGATAAAAAAACAGGCTTACAGAAGAAAACAATTATACTTAAATAAATATTTTTATTCCCTATCTAATTTCTTGAACTTTAATCCCACATCCATACATCCCACTTTAAATCAGTACTCTTGGTCTAAACTCAGGATCTTATAGGATAATAGTCTACTTAGATTAAATAACTTGTCCAATATCATATGTAAGGGAGGAGGAAAATTATGATTTGAATAGATGTTCTCTAACTCTAGATGAAGTTATCTTTCCCCTGTATCAGGGAGGTAGAAATCTAACAGGTTCCATGGGTCAAGGAATTATCTTCTCATCTCCTTATATTCCTCACATCCCTTTCCTTTCAAGCTGTCAAGTTTGCCTACTTGTGTAAATTTCTCCTAAAGCTTAAGACCACTTCCAAACTTGGATAGAAAAAGTAAGAAATCTTTACCTTACAAAATCTTGAATATCAAATATTAGAATTTTTTGTTATGACTGATTTGTGCCAATTCAGAATTCTGTGTATTGGTCTATGCTTTCTGGCCTTTGTTAAAAACCTGATATTGCTCAGAACTTTTACCTGAGATCCTAAATCTTTAATTATTTTATTTGGTACCCTGATCCTTACTATCTGACATTCCTAAAGGTCCTAGAATCTATTTACCTGCTTTCCTCAGCCTACTCTATTTGTATTTTTCATTGGACCTTGACTACTTGGATCCAGTGCCTGATCCTCCTTTCCTTTAGTGATTTCTTCTAACATAATCTTTGGTCTGAGTAGCAAATTTACTCTTAGATACACAAATTCCTAATATATTCATTCCCTACCCATCTTCCAGTGCTCTGTTCTGCCCTATGAATTGCTCAAGTCCAGATAATAAGATGGAGGGAGAAATCAAGAAAGAAAGAGCACACAGAAATATGGGTATGAAAGATTTTTGATGGTATAGAAGCTGTCAAATAGTAAACAGTGATTAGTCACAGAAAGTGGTTGTAGCATTGTAGTATTATATATTTTTATCTTTTTGGGGGCCACCATAAAGAAGTTATTTTTAATTTTTTAGCAATTTTGTTCAGCTTCTTTTCTTATCTCATAATATCCAAATTGGCTAAACAAAACTTATCTAAATTCATGATTATAAAATATGTGCAAAAAAGCCACTAAAACCCTCAAGATTTTAAGGTGGAAATGAAGAAATGATCAGCATTGGAAAAGATAATCTCTCTACCCTAATAAATTCACAAACAGAAGCACAGATGCAAGCATACATACATATACATATGTATATATATGGATATGTAAATGTATCCTTTACTTCAAGTATTTGGGATATATCATGCGAAAAGGAAAACAATTTTTAACTTGAGCTATCAGAATCATCATCTTGATGTCTCACTTTCCTTAATAAGAATAAGTAATTCAGATTTTATATAAATTAAATTTGGCAAAACAGGCAAAGGAGTTCTACCCAATTCCTTTTATGACGCAAATGTTGTACTGATAACAAAATCTGAGGAAAAATAGAGAAAGAAAAAAAAAATGACCACATCCCATAACAAATATTCATGCAAAAATTTTAAATAAAATACATGGAAATTAGAGAGATATGTCACAAAATACATACATGTGACCAAGTAGAATTTATATAAGAAATTCAGGACTGGTTCAACATTTTGAAACTCATCAGCATAATTGATTACACCAACAGCAGCAACAAGGAATCATGATTATCTAAATAGATGCAGAAAAAAGGCTGTGGACAAAATATAACACTCATTCCTCCAAAACACATTGGAAAGTATAAGAATAGATGAAGTTTTCCTTTAAAATGTAACTATGTCTAACTAAAGCAATCATCAAGTATTATCTATATTTCAGAAAATCTAGAAGCCTTCCCAATAAATTGGGGTGAAGCAAGGATGCTCATTATCAATGTTATTGTTCAATATTGTACTAGAAATGGTAGCTATCCAATAAGAGAAAGAGAAGAAATTGAACAAATTAGAATAAGAAATAAGGAAACACAACCTTGACTTTTTGCAAATGAGATAATGGAATACTTAAAGAATCCTAGAAAAACTACTATAAAAACTGATAGAAATAATTAGCAACATCACCAAAGTGACAGCTTATCAGAATTTATATATAGATATATAGATATATAGATATAGATATAGATATAGATATAGATACGTATATATCTATATCTATATATATGTGTGTGTGTGTTTTATATATATATGTATATATATATATATATATTGCCAATAAAGTCCAGCAAGAATAGAAAGAGAAATTTCATCCAAAATAACTGTAGATAATATAAGATATTTAGGAGTCTCTTAGGCATTTTGTTCATTCTTTACTTTCTAAGAAAAAACATGACATCATGGGGGTAATGTCTTAACTTATACAGGAGCTGGATTTAAATAAGACAGATTCCACAAAGTCATTAGCCTCTCTCCCAGAGCTATTGAAATACAATGACAAGACAAAAGTCAGAATGAGTGGCAATGGCCTAGGATATAATAGATAATCTCAGTATCTTCAATATTTGCAGATTTTCTTTATGTTTTATTTTGGTCTACATTTTCTTTTGCAAGATGGTAGCATGCTAAGATTTTTCATGACTACACATATATAATCATGACTGCACATGTATAATCAATATTAACTTTTTTCAAGGAGTGGGGAGGTGAAAGGGAAAGAAGTTAGAACTCAACATTAAAAACAAATCATATCTTAACAAATGTTTACATGAAATTGATGGAAATGAAGTATAATAAATAAAAAGCAAAAATATAAGCATAAAAATTAAGGAATAATAAATACAAAGAGAGTACAAGCTACTATGAAATTATATGATGAAAAGATTATTTCCAGCCATGATATCATAAAGGACTTAACAGAGGATAGGGATTTTTGAACTTCAGGTATTTTGATTTTGATAGAATATGGATAAAGGTAGAGAGATGGAAAAATTTGTTCAGGATGTGGTGAATAGTCCATGATACATGACAGTATAGACAACTCACATCTAACTTAAAAAGAAATGTAGCACTCCATAAGTGTATTTTAAGAAAACATTAATAAAAAATGTTAAGGGGGCAGCTAGGTGGCGCAGTGGATAGAGTACCAGCCCCAAAGTCAGGAGGACCTGGGTTCAAATCTGGTCTCAGACACTTAACATTCCCTAGCTGTGTGACCCTGGGCAAGTCACTTAACCCCATTTGCCTCAGCAAAAAGCAAAAAAAATAAAAAAATAAAAATAAAAATAGAAAAAAAAAATGTTAGGAAACTTTATATTAGGTGGCTAAATATATTTTTTCCTGAACTTAGTCATTTCTAATACATACATATAACTATTAGCTAACAATCAACATGGAATGTAAGTATGAATGTAAATGAGATAAATATGGGAAATTATTTTGGAACCAGGTTGTAAACTGTCTTGAGTCCTAAGCTAAGGAGTATGGATTTTTTTCCAGTTGATAGTGATAATCCATTGAGTCATTTTGGGAACTAAAGTCATTTAATATTTAGACAACTAGATGACTAAATGGGTAGAGCACTGGAAGTTAGGAAGACCTGAATTTCAATTAAGCCTCACATAATTGGCAGTTGTGTGATCCTGAGCAGGTCACTTAACCTCTACTTGAAGAAGGAAATGGCAAACTATTCTAGTATCTTTTTCAAGAAGATACCTATATAGAATCATGAAGAGACAAACACAGTTGAAAAAAAAAAAAACTTACAATAGCAAAAACAATGAGACTTGTTAAGAGCATGTTATAATAAATTAGGAAACAATCAAATAGGACATGAGAGGCTTCCAGGAATGGAGCCAAGATAGTGAAAGCCTGGAAGCTGCTCAAGTTCTCCCAGTTTCCCTCAAAAACCAGCTGAAACCAAGCCTCTGAACAGAGTATCATGGAATGAAACCAGTCTCCAGCTCAAGAAAGATTGGGATGATTTCAGTCTCACTTGGATGAAAGGTACATTCAATGCTGCTCAGATGTAGCCTGAGAAAACCAATGAGAAGGTCTTAAGCATAGCACATCAGCAACTGAGATGCTTGGTCCTAGATCAGTAGTGTAGCAGATCAGTGAAGCAGCCCCCAATACCAGCTCAGAAGGCATATTATGGAAAACCAGACTGTTTTCTGGAAAGAACAGAGAAAACTATCCCCTGCTGTAAGCAAAACACCAAATACAAGCCAAGACACAAAGCTGCACAGAAATCTTGGGATAATACCCTCTTTTTGCTAGGTGCAAAGCTCAACTTTAAAAGTAAGAGGAAATACTAAAAGAAAAGGAAAGAAAAATGAGCAAGAAACATAAAAGAACCTGATTATAGAAAGCTTCTGTGGTAACAGGAAAGACAAAAATACCATCTCAGACAAGGATAATATGTCCACAAAAGAAATCTCAAAGAATGATATAAGTTGGTCTCAAGCCCAAAGAGCCTTCTTGGAGTACTTATAAAAAACTTTTAAAAATCAAATAAGAGAGGAAGAAGAAAAAAATGAGAAAAGACATGAGAAGTATATGAGACAGTAGTCAACAGCTTGAAAAAGGAAGGCAATTCCTTAAAAAATACTATTGGCTAAATGCAAAAAAAGGGGTGAAGAAAACACCCCCAAAAGTAGAAGTAATTTAATGGAAAAAGAAATACAAAAGGTAACTGAAGAAAATAACACATTAAAAACAAGTAGGATTTGGACTACTTTGGTTACTTTAATGAAAATTGTGACAAAAGAATGGATCTGAGAAAGAAATGAAGAAATAAATAAAAACTTAATGAACAATTGTACATATGGACAAGGAAAAGTGTCAAAAGAAAACTGATTCTGTGCTTATGAGTTATGCTCTGGTGAATGAGAATTCTTTTTTCCCTGGAACTATGACCATGGTCCCCACTTCTGTTAATTCTCCTCCTTACTTTGGAATTACAATCAGGAAATAACTATTAGCAGTCATCTCCCAAGATTTGCTGCAGGTTTACTGTAGGGTATAGACTGTGCTGGTACAGCCTGCCCTGGACTACACTGAATTCATACTCCACTGAAACAGACCTTTCCTGTTGGCCTTCTGAATTATCTTGGATTGAAAAATTATTTCATTCAGATATTTTGTTGTTTCTCTCACTCTAGAATACTGACCTTTTGTTGAATCCATTAGTCTAAAATGCATTTTGAGGCATTATTTTAGAGTTTTTTGGAGAAGAATTTGGGAGTGCTCAATTGTCTCTAACGACTCTGCTATTTATCTCTATCCTCATTTCTCTCATATTAATTTGAAAAACAACCCATGTTTTTATATTCATTTATTTTATTGCCCTTTATGCATTGTTCATTTCATTTTGGACTGCTCACTATTTATCCCACATAATATTCTATCTCAAAACTTCATTTGGGCAACAGTTTTGAAAATTTAACCCTAGTGCTTCTTTCTCATAAAATCATCCCTGATCTCAGTTACCTAATCATTAAGTTTTGTCTTCCTACTTATATTACCTTATAATTATAGATTTGGACATATATTGTTTCTTCTTCCATACTCCACTTTCAACATTTTCTCCTGAATAAAATGTTTATGAAATTAAGTGACTTGCCCAGGGTCACATTGCTAAGAGTATGAGACCAGATTTGAACTCAGGTCCTCCTGACTTCAGGGCTGGTGCTCTATCCACTGCACCACCTAACTGCCCCATGGATGGTAAATTTTTAAAAATGTATTTTACTCCCTAGTGCCTAGCACAATGCTCAGACAAGAGTCCAGTGCATTTGTTGAATTAAATTGTAATTTTTTATCCTCCACAGTGCCCATTACAGTACTTGTACATAGTTTCTATTATTTCTTAAGTTAAATTTATTGAGTTCAAGATGAATAGGTAAACATGTCTGTTGATTTATTTGGTAAAATGATAAAGAAGAGCTTATGGGGTAGAAATGTATTGAATAAAAGTTTTTATGATGTTAAAAATATTGTAAAACAATAAAAAGAAAATTATTGCTATGATATAGATCTATAATCACTTTCAGCTTATTAATAATTTTATTTGATGACAATTTAAAAGAAAATAGAAAAAATGAATGTTTTGTTTTAGTTTAATTAATTTCACTGCTATTTCAGATCTTTTCATCCTTGCAATTTTATGAGAATGTTGTAAAAAATAGGTACTTCAAGTATTCTCATTTTTATTTAACAGATAAAATAGATCAAAAGGGAGTACAATCCTATTCATGGTCATTTAGCTAGTAAGTATTGGAGATGGGATTCAGATTAATATTCTTCTGATCCCACATCCAGTATTATTTCTACTATGCCATAATGCTTTTTATAAACATTAAAATATGTTGTATATAGTGGAATAATTTTGATTTTGAAAAATATGGCTTTGAATTTCTGCTCTGATATTTACTGGCTATATGTGCTTGGAAACAGCATTTCAACTCTAAACTTCAATTAACACTATGATGATACAAAATAGTTTGGGATTTGCTGTTGAGATTCCCATAATAATGCAATAACATGTCATTAATGCATGATACTTTCATTTATTCATTTACTCTTCAATAAGTGAGGGCAAACTTGGTTTCTACATTTTTAGATGGCCCCATATTTTGGTTGAATTTTTCCATGGTTTGATAAAGTTTACTCAAGCCTTTACAATAGATTGTGTTTCCAACTAACTACTATTTTCAAATAGTTTTGGTAAGAAAACTAGGTTTTTATCAGAGAAATGCAAATTAAGACAATTCTGAGATACCACTACACACCTGTCAGATTGGCTAAAATGACAGGAAATGATAATGATAACTGTTGGAGGGGATGTGGGAAAACTGGGACACTGATGCATTGTTGGTGGAACTGTGAATGGATCCAACCATTCTGGAGAGCAATTTGGAGCTATGCTCAAAAAGTTATCAAACTGTGCATACCATTTGACCCAGTGTTTCTACTGGGCCTATATCCCAAAGAGATTTTAAAGGAGGGAAAGGGACCCACATGTGCAAAAATGTTTGTGGCAGCCCTTTTTGTAGTGGCAAGAAACTGGAAATTGAAAAGATGCCCATCAATTGGAGAATGGCTGAATAAATTATGGTATATGGATGTTATGGAATATTATTGTTCTGTAAGAAATGACCAACAGGAGGATTTCAGAGAGGTCTGGAGAGACTTGCATGAACTGATGCTGAGTGAAATCAGCAGAACCAGGAGAACATTATACACAGCAACAAGACTATACGATGATCAATTCTGATGGACATGGTTCTCTTCAACAATGATGTGATTCAAACCAGATCCTATTGTTCAGCGATGAAGATAGTCATATACATCCAGAGAGAGGCCTGTGGGAACTGAGTGTGGACCACAACAGAGCATTTTAACGCTTTCTGTGAATATTTCCATGCATTTTGTTTTCCTTCTTAGGTTGTTTTTTTTCTTCTCTTTCTAGATCTGATGTTTCTTGTGCAGTAAGATAACTGTATAGATATGTATAGATATATTGGATTTGTCATATAATTTATCATATTTAACATGTATTAGATTACCTGTCATCTAGGGGTGGGGTGTGGGGGGAAATAGCTTGGAAAAAAAGTTTTTTGCAAAGGTCAATGTAGAAAAATCACTCACATGTTTTGTAAATAAAAAGCTTTTAATAATTAAAAAATTAAGTTTTTAAATACATCATTCAGTGAACTTGATTATATACTTAGAGATTTGTTTTTTCGAGGGATAACTGCTTTACTTATATGAAGTTGATCCTTCTAAAAATATATTCCCTACTGATCTGAGACTGATATAGAAACGGAGATTGGTATGTATTCTGTTTTGTTTAACTTTGAAAATATGAGAATGGAGGACAGAGAAAAGAAAGAAAAATAATAGAAAAATAACTGTGGAATATTTAAATTTATGAAAAGAATAACACTATAGAAAAATGTAAATTTTAAAATAGAGTTTTTCAGAATAAATGAAAATATGCAGTAGAGAGGAGAAAGTTTGAAGTAATTCTCTGACATTCCATGCCTTGGTGATTACTGTGTCCTAAGATATAATCATTTTTTTCTATGTTTTAAATGGAAAGAACAATAGACAGCAACTGCAGTACTCTTATTTGTATTTTTAAAAAATATCAAAAATAGAGTGCCTGATTGAGAAATGTTGGTCAATGGTAGTAATGACTTTGACCCATTCTTTTTCAATAAAAAAGTGCATCTAAAGAAGAACAGCATTGAACAGAACATTCTCCCAATATAGTTCAGAACAGAGAGCTTGGCTGTAAACAAACACTGTGCTTTTTTGTTGTTCGGCTTCATAAGAAAAAAAAAACTCAATATCATTATGAAGAAAAATCAGGAATCAACTTTCTTTTTCTTTTCCTATGAAGGAGAAAACTAGCTAAATTGAATTAGAAATCATTGTGAAATGTGCAAAAATGTTTGTGGCAGCCCTTTTTGTAGTGGCAAGAAACTGGAAACTGAGTGGACACCCATCAATTGGAGAATGGCTGAATAAATTATGGTATATGAATGTTATGGAATATTATTGCTCTGTAAGAAACGACCAGCAGGACGATTTCAGAAAGGCCTGGAGAGACTTGCATGAACTGATGCTGAGTGAAATTAGCAGGACTAGGAGATCATTATACACAGCAACAACAAGATTATATTAGGATCAATTCTAATGGACATGGTTCTCTTCAACAATGATGTGATTCAAACCAGTTCCTATTGTTCAGCAATGAAGTAAGTCATATACATCCAGAGAGAGGCCTGTGGGAACTGTGTGGACCACAACATAGCATTTTAATACTTTCTGTGAATGTTTGCTTGCATTTTTTTTCTTAGGTTGTTTTTTTTTCTCTTTCTGAATCCGATTTTTCTTGTGCTACAAGATAACTGTATAGATATATATATACATATTGGATTTATCATATATTTTAACATATTTAACATGTATTAGACCACTTGCCATCTAGGGGAAGGGGTGGGGGAAGGAGGAAAAAATTTGGAACAGAAAACTTTGTGGTCAGTGTAGAAAAAAATTACTCATATGTTCTATAAATAAAAAGCTTTAATAAAGGAAGAAATGATTGTGAAAGTGTCATTTATTCTGTGACAATTTTGACTAGGGATACAACATAGATTCAAACTGATAGATTATAGGATTAAAATCTGAAACTTAGAATTTACTAATAGTTATGCTACACATCCCACGAGATCCCAGTTATTGACATACACAAATTGAAAATAAACATTAGTTAAGTAGAGTGATTTTTGTTATCTTTTTATTAAGGTGAAGAATCATTGAAAAATAGTTTGAGAAAATGCTAACAAGTATGCAACAGAAAAATCTTTTCTACTTATAATAGGTCAGTTCAAATTAAAAAAAAAGCAAAAAACTTTCTTCCAATTCATGGATCATTGAAACAGAGAACTTATCATTGGAAGGGATGCCAAGGACTCTTATCTATAATTCTGACTTAAACCCAAAAGGATTCCCTATTAAACATATTCTCAGTCTCTGAAGAACACCAGTGAGGAAGCCCATTATACTTTGGAAAGTTTTCTTTGTTAGGAAAGTCATTCCTGACATTAAAACCTAAATTTGCCTGTTTGAAATATGTATTGATTGCTTTTGGTTCTGCACTTCAGTAAAAAAGAACAAACTTAATCCTTTTTCTGCACAACTCTTCATATGTTCAAAAACAACTATCATGTCCCCTTGACTCTTCTTTAGGCCACAATGTTGTTTCTTCATATGATCCTCTTAAAAGATAGACTCAAGGCCATACATAATCCTAATCTCTTTCTTCTCTAGTCTCTCCAAAATAAAAGAAATAGCCACATGAATTGTACTTAATATCGTAGTGAAAAAAAATTAGTTAGACCATCTTAAATGGAAATTATTAAATGAAATAACTGCAAATTGCAGTGTTTACAATATGACAAGAAACTAGATTAATAGGTCAGTAAATCAATTAATCAAGATACATATATATATATATATATATATATATATATATATATATA
>JAJPUD010006449.1:60976-94725 GCA_023553655.1 Myrmecobius fasciatus
ATATATATACTTTGGACAAGTCCTGCAGATGGATTATAACCTGGATCTGGAATTAAGTAGATGAGTATTGTATTTAAGAAAATCAGTGTTTTCAAATACTACAATTTGATTGCCACTACAAAAATTCACCCCTTCCATGCCAATATTATTCTAATGATACTATATGTCATAGACTATCATTATCTCAGAAGAATCAAAAGGATGATTCATTTATAGAATAATTTATACAAAAAAACAGATGGCCATACTGCTATTGATCTCTTTATAGTTACTCTACACATGTTCCATTTTTTGTAAAGGATCAAGACATCAAAAATAAGGCAACAAGTAGTTTCTCCTTTCTCCCATCCACCACTCCAAATTTCAGTGACAAGCAAAAAGGAAAAGGCACTAATGATATTTTATATATTTAAATATATATTATATATACATATACACACATATGTATATGTGTACACACATATATGTATGTACATACCTATATACATATATGTGTATACATATATATATATATATATATATATGCATACATATATGGCTTATTGTTGTCCTTCCATCTTGAAGATCAAAATAATATAATTGTATTGGAGTCAAGATACAGTGTATTCAAATATGGTTGACCAGACCAATAGGGGCTTGGAGGATTTTACTGCACATCAGCCACAAATAGTTCACATGAACATTTAGGGTGAAAATCTCTCTAAATTATCACATCTCACACTTTTTTAAAGCTACTGCAATGCTTCTTTGCTCATGAAGTACAAAGCTTTCTTTGATGCAGGCATGGTATGCTGAGCAATCCTTTGCCTGTGTCTACCATGTCACACTATCAATTTCAAAGTTCTTCAGGGAGATCTGGAGAGTGTCCTTGGATAGTTTCTTCTGAACTGTATGTGAGTGTCTAGCTTTTGTGAGTTATTTGAAAAGAAAAAAAAAACTGGGGCAAGAACAAGATGACACTAGTGATTGGGTTTCCTATAAGGAAATAATAATAATAAAAGATCATTGAGGAATTATTTTAAAATCTACAGAAGAAAACAGAAGGGAGGTAAGAAGGAAATAAAAAGGATAGCTTTAAAAGTTACATATTAAAATATATGCATATTTTAAAAAACAGGATGTTCATAATAGAAATTCAAAGTTTCAAGTATAAACCTTTTTCTGTTCTACTTGGTATATGGCAATGATCATTTTATTTAGTATTTGTAAAATTCAGCATCTCAGAAATAACACAGGATGACAAGATATGGAGGAAGTATGATCTGTATTGGCAAAAGAACTATAATCAATATAAATCAAATGGATGACCCATTGATACATCCAAGACTTTTTCTAAAAACTACTTCCGAAGAAAAGTTTATATCTTTTTTCTTCTTCCTCCTGAGGAGGAAAAAATTCTAACTGCTGTTAAAATCATAAGTGTCTAACATTATTGACTCTGTTATTTACTTCAATACTTGAAGGATCAATAGTTAAATTGATTTGAGTACTGCCTCCTGATTTTACCAGGTATTGTGATTAAGAAAATTCATAACCTGTGGCTAGCTTTCTGGGGTTAAGACTTTCTTAACTTAGCAGACATAGCTCTTTTATGATATAGACAAAAGGAGTTTAACCCCACTCCATAAACAGGGCCTTTTTTAAAAGTTCTGCAGGTCCTGGAAAGGCCTTGGAGAACCTATGGTCCCTTCCACATCATTTTTAGGCATTTAAGCATTAGGATTTTAGTGGAGTTTGATGTTATTAAGGAATGATAAATCAGCTCTATTGCTTTAAATTTTAGTATGTAATATGCTTATGATAAAAATTTGTGTTGAATTCCTAGAATTGCTCTGCTCCATTTTAAGGAAAGATTTTTTTTTTCTTTCATGCAGGGCATATAAAATGTGTGGTTGACAGCTTCCTTTTAGTGTATAAGAATAGATAAAAATGTAAAGTTATGGTTGTCATTTTTAAAAATATGATTCATTTTTGTTCCAAGCTGGAGGTTATACAAATTGCATATGCCCACACTTAATATTTTAAATATATAATTGGGGCACTCTATTACACTGACTTAAATCATCATCCTTTTATGTTGCAATTGACTATTTGAGATAGTTTTCATATCAAATGATTTTTCCAATTATATAAAAATGTTTTAATATACAGGGAAAAATTTAATTAGTTATGAAGGCTTATTCTTTTTTATTTCCTAAAATATTATATAACTTCATTTAACCATTTTTCTATGAGTAACATCTACTTCATAGGGTTTTTGTGAGGATTCAATGAGATATTTGTAAAATACTTAATAAAATGCCTGATACATAGTAGTCAATAAACAAATATTCCTTCCCTTTCATCTTCCATTCCCCCTTGTCTCTTCCCAGACAGATACTCACAACTGGCATCTAACTATAATGGAAAAGAGAGGGAAAACTCTTGGCAAAAACACAAAACTGCTTTCTAATACATATAATATCCCTCTATCCCCTGTTGTAAGGAATACAGAAGATTTTAGAAGGGGAAGAGCAGACAAGAGAGAAAATGATACAACACAATAGTTTTTAAAAGGGTTGCTCCAACAAAGTAAAAGAACTCCAAGAACATGAGATGATCATATGATTCTACTAAAAATAGTTAAACTTATCCTATGACAATTCCTGAAATTTGGAACTTGGGCCCATTCTACTTTTTTTAAGCTTCTTATTCTTTTACACTTTTCTACATAATCTTCCGACTAGAAAGACAGGTCTTCCAGATGTCTCTTATACAAGACACTCCACATCTCCTTAATCTATTCACTTTCATATTCTGTCCCTCATTTTTTAAATGCTTTCCCTCTTTATTTCTTCCTCTTGGTTTTTATTAAGTCTCAGCTGAATCCCCAGCTTTTTCAAGACTCTTACTCTCAGTGACTTCCCTCTGATATTGTGCTGTTTATCCTGTATATATATGTTATTTGCAGTTGTTGACATGTCTTCCTCATTAGATTGTCATTGATCTGGGACAGGATTTTATTTTGTTTTGTTTACCTTTCTGTATACTCCTAATGTTTATCACAGTGTTTGATACATGATAGATGTTTGATAAATTATAAATTTGTAGATCTGATGCTAGTCAGAGGTGGTCAAAGGACCTTGTCAGAAACCAGGCATCTATGATGGGATGAGTCAACCTTTTTAAATTTGTATTTTACACAGAATTCAATAGTCATTTCCTCTACCACCTAAAATTTTGCATCTGAACTTGTAAAAAAGGGAAGTCAAACTTGTAAAAATTGTGTTGTCACAAGCCTTTGCTTTCTCAGGGGAGAACTCTAGGTCAAAGAGAATAGTATGCTTTTACCTAATTGTTGCTTTTTAGTTGTGTATGACTTTTCAGACCTTTTTTAAGATTTTCTTAGCAGAGATATTGGAATGATTCATCATTTCATCACTTTCTTCTCCAGCTCATTTTACTGATGGGGAACCTGAAGTAAGCAGAATTAAGTGGCTTGCTCAGTCACTTAGCTAGTAAGTGTCTGAGGTCAGATTTGAACACACTAAGTTGAGTCTTCCTGACTCTAGGTCAGTGTTTTATCTATTTTTTCACCTACCTTTCCCCTGGACTCATGTATATGAGTGAATTTTTTAAATAATCATATTCTTTGACTATTAAATACTGTTATTTGCTTATCAATTATATACTGATTAAAAGTCAATTCCATGCATCATGCTAGCATATTTGTCTGATTTTGTGTGTTATATCAAAGCCCTGGGACTAAGAATTGCTTAAATATAGCATATTCAAAAAGAAGGAGGTGGTATAACTAATTAATTTTTCGATAAACATTTAATAACCTATCAACCAAACCATCAACAACAATAAAACCATAAAATTGGGTGACCACTAAACAGGGCCTTAGAGGTAAGAGAAAATAAGGGGATAATAAGAAACGAAATTACAGGGGTCTCTATATTAACACTCAATTTAGGATGACATACTCTGTCTAATCTGTTGCCTATATCCACTTTTGGGTCACAATTCTAGAGCAGAAAAGACTACTGTTGTTACAGAGGGATCAGAAGACCAGAAGAGAGGTATTTTTTTTTCATCACAAGATATCAGGGATTCTGAGGAAAAGTATCACTTCCAGTCTTAAGGGAGCAGTTAGTTACCTAGATCCCAAAGATCAAAAACCCTTCCTGTGTAAGGGCCAGAATAGTGACCAAGAAAGCAAAAACCACATCTCTCCTCAGGTCAGCACTGAAAATTTCCAAACCCTCAGAACTAGTGCTGAAAACAATGTTAAAAAGTCTGAATTTTGAGACAGCTGTTTCCCCACATTGGATACAGAGACCAATTTTAACATAAGTTCAAAATTAATAAATAAGGTGAAAAAAACAAGAACAACCTATTTATTAAAAACTACTAAAATGACAGGAACATCAAGACAAAGACAGAACATTATGAAGTAAAAGAAAAAGCTACAAGTAAAGCTTTATAAACATATTTGAGTATAAAACAAGAACAAGATTCCCGAGTTTTTAAAAAAAAATTCAAAACCAAATAAGAGTGATGGGATGCAACTTCTAGGGAAAATGTGGTAGTAAACTTGAGACCTCCAGGCTTTGGCAATGCCTAGTTCCATAAACAATGCTGGCTGTCAGAGAACAATCTGTTGGTCATTAATAACAAAGTTTCTGAGATAATAATTCATGTATATCAAACCATTCTTCAACTCCACCTCTAAAATCACTCAATTCTACCTCTAAGTCAAAAAATTAACATATTAATGACATGAAGCACTTAATGTCTATCTTTTTCCTATAAATTTATGTTCTTGCTCCTGGTTCTTTGCTAAATCCTTTTGGAACTTAGCTCACTTCAATTGGCATTACAATATGAAATATCTTACAAGAAAAACAAGTAAGCTGGAAAATATATATCAAGGAGAAATCATTTAAGAATAACTAGAAGACTACATGAAAGATATGATGAAAGAGCCTAGATCTCATATTTGAAGGAATTATCAAGGAAAATGAAAGGGAAAAAACAAAATTGAGAGAATCTACTGTTTGCCACCTAAAAGAAACACCAAAACTAAAGTTCCTAGAAGCATTGTAATCAAATTCCAGAGCTGGAAAGTCAAAAAGAAAATATTTTAGTCAGTTAGAAAGAAACCTATTAAAATACCATTCAGGAAGTCTTCATAATACAAATTTCAGCAAACCTACCATATTAAAGATATGGAGGGCTTGGAATATGATGTTCCTGAAGGCAAAAGAACAGGGATTACCTGTTATTGTCAAGAATAACCTATTCAGGAAAAAAAAATGAGTACAGTACTTAGAGGGAAAAAAATGGTATTTAATGAAATAGAGCCCTTTCAAACATTCTTGATGAAAAGATCAGAAGTGAATAGGAAATTTGGCTAATAGAAGTCTCAAGATAATCATACATAAAAAATTAAAATGAAATATCAGTCCTAAGGGACTCAAGGTTAAAATGGGTATTATTTTATATGGGAAAATGATATACAACTTTTTCCTTATTATGGCAATTAGAAGAATTCAATATAGAAGAGTGTATAGAAGTGACTTGATTATGTTGGGATCATATAAATGGATAGGAAAGAAAAAGGATACATTGGGAGAAGGGAAAGGAAGAGAAAAAATTGGGAAAATTATCTCACATGAAAGAGGCCCACAAGGAAGAACTTTTTTACAGCGGAGAGGAAATGCTGGGAAGAAGTAAAATAAATTACACTCACTTCTAAATTGGTTCAAAGAGGGGACATGTGTATGTACATGCACATGCGCACATGAGTATACACACATATGCACGTGTGTACATACACATGCACATGTGTATATACATGGGTGTATATATAATATAATTGTTAATGAAATATATTTTATCAAATATGGAAAAGGGGAAATGATAAAAGTAAAGGCAGATTAAAAAAGGCAATGGTCAAAAGCAAAACAGAGGAGAGAGGATAAAAAGAGGTAAAAGAATAAATATAAAAATAGAATGGAAATGTCTAATAATCGTAACTTTAAAAGCAAATGAGATTAATTCAACCATAAAATGGAAGCAGATATTTGAATGAATTAGAAACCAAAATCCAACAATATATTATACAAGGATTCCTTTCAAGGGTCATTTGGATATTTATAACATCATTCACAGACCATACAAAATTATCAACTTTAAGAACTCAAGCAGTGAAAGCTTCTTGTTGTCTGCTGTTACTTGGCAAGGCCAGACAAAGTGATTTGGGGGCCTTATATGACCTGTGGGAAAGACATTCCCCCCAACCCCTAGTTTACAAGAAGCATGCTGGAAACAGAGGAAAACAGAGTTAAAAATAAATATCTGGAAGATATTTCATTATGTTTCACCTGAGATTAAACAAAGGCAGCAGAATCTATTATGCTTCAGCTAAGTTAAAAACAAAGCAGGATAACAATTATGGTCTCAGACAAAGCAAAAGCAAAACTAAACCTAATTAAAAGGGATAAAAAAGAAAAATACATCTTGCTAAAAGGAAACATAGATAAATTAAGTAATATCGGAAATAAATGTATATGCAATAATGGCACAGCATCAAAATTATTAAAAGAAATGTTATATGAAGGGCAAGAATAAGTAAAACTGGGGCAGCTAGTGGCATAGTGGATAGAGCACCAGCCTTGAAGTCAGGAAGACCTGAGTTCAAATATGGTCTCAGACACTTAACACTTCCTGGCTGTGTGATCCTGGGCAAGTCACTTAACCCCAATTGCCTCAGCAAAAAGCAAAAAAAAAAAAAAAAGTAAAACTGTGCTACTTGGGGACCTAAACTTTCCCCTTTCAGAGCTTAATACATGTAAATCAAAAAATAAAAGAAAAATTGAGAGAAAGAGAATCTTATAAAAGTTAGATATGATGCACTTCTAGAAAAAAATGTTGAATGGGAAGAGAAAGGATTATACCTTTTTTCTCAGTTGTACATGGCACCTTTATAAAAACTGTCCCTATATTAAGACATAAAAACCTGATGACCAAATGCAGAAAAGCAAAACTATTAAATGTACCCTTTTCAGATCATAATGACATAAAAGTATATTTAATAAAGAATTACAAGAGCATAGATTAATTACAATAGATTAATTACAAACTAAGTGACATAATTCTAAAGAATGAGTAGATCAAAGAACAAATCATAGAAACAAAAACTGATTTCAATAAAACAAATGATAACAATAAGACAACATTGAAAAACTTATGGGATACAGCCAAATCAGTACGTAGGGGTAATTTTTACAACTCTAAATGCATATAGTAATAAAAGAGATTAAGAGCAGATGAATAAATTTGGCATGCAACTAAAAGAGAGAAACCCCAACTAAACACCAAAAAGGAAATCCTAAAAAACTCAAAGAAGAGATTAAAGAAGTTAAAATTAAATAATAATAATAATAAAACTAAAAAATAAAGCCAGGACCTGCTTTTATTTAAAAAACCAGTAAAATAATTAAACCATTAGTTATTGATTTAAAAGAAAAAAAAGAAAACCAAATTAATAATATAAAAATGAAAATGGTACCATCAATGAAGTTAAAATTAAAGGAACTGACAACTTAGGTGAATTGTATGAAAATTTTCAGAAATATAAACTGCTCAGTTTAACAGAAGAGGAAATGCAATACCTAAACAACCCTATCTGAGAAAAAGAAAATGAACAAACTATAAATGAAATCATAAATGTAAGGGAAAAAATTCTCTCTTCCCACCAGGTGGATTTACAACTGAATTCTACCAAACTTTTAAGAAACAGTTAATCACAATACTACATAAAGTATTTTTTTTTTAACCAAGTAAGGAAGGCGTTCTACAAAATTTTTCTTAGAGCCCAAATAAGGTTTTGATACATGTGTGGGATAGGTGCTAGACCCCCTTGCCCTAATTGACAATACAAAGGTATCTTCAGATATAAACAGGAAGCATATCTGGTCTTTGCAAGAGAGGTTCAAACATACCAGGTGAGCAGACAGAGGCTCCCAGCTCCCAGCTCCCAGCTCTGTGTGCTTGGCTTGGCAAGCCAGAAATATTGAGTAAATTAAATAACAAAAGACCTGTGTTCATTGGATGGATTGAAAAGGAAGTAACCCTTAACCAATGGTTAGCAATGCTGTCTACTTACTGTGGATCACATAACTTGCTGAAGCTTGGGCCTAGGCTCTGACCTTTTCTGCCCTACAACCCTCTGAGAATAGGGATTATGTGATTTCCTGAAATTTAGGCCTAAAATCTGATCCACTCCATCTCATAGGCTTTTTGAGAAATCTTCACCTAGTCCATCAATACTTAAACTAGGGAGAGTTAAAAAAAAAGAAAGCTAAAAATCAATTTCCCTAATGAATATTTTGTGGTGGCAAAGAATGGGAAATTGAGAAAATGCCTATCAATTGGGGAATGACTGAACAAGTTGTGGTATAAGATTGTGATGGAATACTATTGTGTATAAGAAATGATGATCAGGGTGACTACAGGGGGAAAAATTGGGAAGACATATGAATTCATGCAATGTGAAGAGAACAAAACCAGGAGAACACTTCACACACCATAACATCAGTATTGCAAGGACAATAAACCATGGAAGATTTAGCTACTTTGATCAAGGCAAGGATCCAAGAGAATTCTCAAGGACCCATGATAAAAAATGCTGTTCATCTGCAGAGAGAGAACTGATTTAACTTTTATATTCATTTTACATGTGAAATCATGGAAAAAATCTACGTTAGTCATGCTGCAAAGGAAAAGACAATAAATAAAACAAGAAATATAAAGCAAATTATAATTCAATCTGTGTTCAAATGTTATTTTTACATAGAATTGGAAAATATTTATGAAATTAATAAAATTATATTTTAAAAAATAAAGATATATAAAACTTAAGTGCCAAAGGAGTCCTTGGAGTCGATGGAAGATATTTCCTTCCTCTGCCCAGAGACTATAGCCAAGCATAAACATATTTCCAACTTCCCCATATATATGGGTCATTTCCATTTTTATTCATGTTTTCCCACCCCCACACAACCATTCTTCTCTCTACCTCAGAGCAAATAATTGCCCTTCCAATTTCATACCTTTTCTACTGGTATTTTCCACATAACAATAGGGTATGACCTGTTGCTGTCAAATGTTCCATTCTTTACACCATCTAGGGATACATCTCTCATACCAATAGCCAGTTCATTAGCATTATCAAAGAATGACAATGGAAAAGAAATTATATTTAGCATTCTTGTTCTAAGAATGTATTATATGATTTAAAAAAATAAATGTCATTAAATAAAAAAATAAATTCTAATAACCTGAGGAATCTTAGAATGAAGCTGAATAAGTTTCTTTTTTTTTTCTTTTTTGCTGAGGCAATTGGGGTTAAGTGACTTGCCCAAGGTCACACAACTAGGAAGTATTAAGTGTCTGATACCAGATTTGAACTCAGGACTTCCTGACTTCAGGTCTGGTGCTCTATCCACTGCCAAGCTGCCCATAAGTTATTTCTTTTTTGTATTTTCCCCACCCAGTAGATTCCCACTTAAGTTTCCTGCTTCTGACTTATAAGACTCTATTTACCTTCCTGGTGTTTTTGTAATGCTTGAAGCCCAATCTCTTTAGATTGCAAGTCTGGGATAGGGACAAAATCAAGGAGTATCACCTCTTTAACTTCCTTTGTAAAAGAAACAGCATTTAATATTCTAATGATAATCTTCCTTGAACTTAATGGCTAGGTTGGTGTTCATTTCCCTTTCTTTCCAGTTCTCCTTGGAGCAATTCTATTATAGATATTGTTTATGCAGGATGAGTTTCATGGAAGTCAGTTTCCTATTTTCTACGTTGGATAGGGGTCTCTCTATTCAAAATAAACTGCTCTTTCGGGAGGAAGGAAACCCACAATCCTGAATTGATTATCTTTTTGAGCTATACATATGAAATATTTAAATTGAGAGGAACATACTGTGCTATTTAGCTATTTGCTTTGGCCCCTGAATTTCATTAAGGCTTTGGGAATTTCTATTTGAATAGAGAAATGAGAGTCCACACTCTGAGTTATTGAAATCATTTTCCTGTATTATTAAGACCTGTAAGTGAAGACAAAGAGTATGGGGGCTAACATTCCTCAGAAGGGAACTTCAGAAACTCTAGAAGAGAATGAGCAACCTGGTATCTTTTACTATAGTGGGCTAGAAAGCAAGATGACTGGCTTTTTAATCTTCTAGGACAACCACTTAAAGAAGAAAAAAAAAAGGAAATAATTTTAAGAAATGGAAAGGCAGAATCAGAATTGCCTACTGATTTCCTACTTAGTGCCTGTAGTGCTTAGGATGAAATCACAGCTGTTATGAGTTAGGGGAAAGAAGTCAAGTGTTTATACAGTATTTTTTAAATTATATTTTTTGGATTCAGTCTCCATTTTCTTTAAGGAAAAAAAAGCCATATTAATTGATTCATTCCCCAGATATCTATTTTCCTCAAAGACTATTCTACTATTTCTTGTACCAAATTAGAAGCTATTTCTATCCTTTCAGTGGGGTTCTGAATTTGTAGAAAAGGTTGAAAGCAAGTCATGTAATGCTCCAGTGGACCTGAAAATTAGTGATGGGTGAACCTTCAAAAAGTTCAGAGGTTTTCCCAAAATGGAGTTGATATCTAAAAGTCTAGATATTTATAGGGACTGGAAGAAACCCCTTGAGTCTACATAAATGGTCGGTGAATTTTGTGTAAAGAGGCTTTCTGACAAGGTTTTCAGAATTTCTTGCTTCCCAGGAGACTGGAAATCTTTGAGAAGGGCCATTATGTTTTGGATCAGAATATAGGAGTTCAGGGGGCATGAAAATGAAGTAGGGTGGAAAAAAAATAAATCATCTGCCATCTCAAGAGCTTGAGTCCAAGTTTAGGGATAAGGTTGGTGAGTTTTGTATTTTCTTTTTAAATAGCTTGTTCATTCCTCCTAGAAGTGTATCATGGCATCATTAAAATCACAAAAAGATCTGTTTTCTACCTGCTTTTCAGTTCTTTGTGAAAAGTGCTGAGAGCTTGAGTTAAAGTTCCTGTTTCTTTTGTTATTTTTTTTTTTCTTTTGAGAACCTAGAGTAAAGCCATTATGGGGTAACATAAATCAAGTGATGGATCTTAAAGGAAAAGAAATACTTGGCAAAAGACATCAGGAACTTTCAATCCATGTGAAGATCTTATTTTCTCCTAGCTAGTACTCTCTACAATTGGAACTAGTTATGCAATATTTTAATCATACTGACAGCACCATTCTTTTGGAATGACAAAATATACCATAAGAATATATTGTCTTGAAATGAATCCATGATATCCTCAATTGTGGAGCTCTGATCTGGCAACTCATCAGCAATTATGTGCCTTGGGAAGGTAGTCTGGATGAGATAGGCTACAAATGCCATTAATGGGACTAGGTTTTTTATAAGTTGAAAGGAAACTTAGAGCTCAGCTAGTCCAATGCCTTTATTTTGTAAGTGAAAATATTAAGGGCTAAAGCAGCTCAGTGACTTAACTCAAGATCACATAGATAGCAACAAAATTGAAGTGAAAATAGAAGTGTACAAAGTGAAAATTTTACTTTGTCATATAGCAAAAATTCTGACAAAATTCGGAATAGTTTTTCCAGAAAAGATGGTCAACTGACTGTGTTTTCTGCTACATAAGCTCCAAAAGAAAATACCCCTTCCTATCATCAAAAATTTCCAGAAATATAATCAGATTTTAAAAGAATTATATCTCTATTTAGAGTTTTTCTTTCTCACTTCTTTCGTTGGTAATAACTCAATCACTTATTTAATTAACTAGCAGTTTTTAATTTTCTTCTATGTGCCAGGACTATGCTAAGTGCTAAGTTTGTTCAAAAAAGCCAAGGAATTTAACATAAATGGTAAACATAAAGGGAAATCCAAATATAATTATTAAACTATTTTTAAATGGATTATAGTAACTCATTTAAAATGAGAATTAATGACAAATGTATCATTTTATGTAATAATTTGATTCATTATTATATGTAATGCTAATAATATATTTATATGGCACTTTAAAATTTACAAAATGAGCAGAACCAGGAGATCATTATACACAGCAACAACATTACATGATGATCAACTCTGATGGACATGGCTCTCTGCAACAATGAAATGTCTCAAACCAGTTCCAGTTGTTCAGTGAAAAAAGCCATATACACCCAGAGAGAGGGATGTGAAATGTGGACCACAACATAACATTTTCATGCTCTTTATTGATGTTTGCTTGCATTGTGTTTCCTTTCTCTGATTTTTTTTCTTGTATATACAATTTTTCTTGCACAACAATGATAAGTGTAGAAATATGTATACATATATTCGACTTGTCAAATATTTTAACATAATTAACATGTAGTGGACTTCCTGCCATCTAGGGGAGGGGAGGGGATTGGGGGTAAAATTAGTAACAGAAAGCTTTGTAAAGATCAATGCTGAGGAACTACTCATACATATGTTATGCAAATAAAAAGCTTTAATTTAAAAAAAATTACAAAACGCTTGACAAATATTAATCTCATCTGATCTTTATTCCAATTCTTTGAAGTAGGTGCTATCATTATTCTCATTTTAGAAATTAGAGCACTGAGACTAGGGAGGTGAAAAGACTTGCCCAGAATAATAGAGTTAAAGAATGATTGGGGCAAGATTCAAACAGGCATTCCTGATTCTAAATTCAAATCTCACTGCTGTAGTGTTGGTTATTATTCAACAAGGGGGTCTCCAAAAAGTGCCTTCAACATACTTTTAAGTATTACCTTTTTTTGTATTAAGTACTTAAGCTATTTTCTTTTGTTGCCATTTTTTTCATCTCTTTCTTAAGTCTGAACAATAGCAATAAATTAAGTTTTGGTTTATATTTGCCTTCTGAGGAATATACATGGAATGAAAATTTAACTAACGGCTCTTTACAAGTCGGTTAGAACTAGCTCCAGCACACCTCTGACACAATATACCATTCCACCTAGTTACCTTTATTAAGAATTATTATTTCTTGCTAGAAGGTATAGTTGATAGAGATCCATCTTCAGAGTCAAGAAACAATGTCTATTCTTTATCCCATTTCACGGTCATCCTCTATATAGTATTAAGGAAAATTGTTATTCTGGGGAAAATAGTTCAGTTGTTTAGTAGAAAACTGTTCATGTTGTCCCAGGGGGCAGGGGTATCAGAAAAATGGTATTTTGGTGGTGTCTCTAATTGAATTCCCAACAAGTAGGGTACTAATTACATCAACAGATGTGGGAGTAGTTACTATCATTGCTAAGAATGGATATGCTGGGGAGCCAGTTACTTGACAACACAATCTCTCATAAGACATTTTTAATAACCAACCAATATGCAGTAGCTGGGCAAATCAAATTTGTACTTTTCTATAGTACAAACTCTTAGTTGGTCCTCTCATGGAAAATGACATTTAAGGATAGAGAAGTTCACTGTTGAGAGAGAAATAATTATGGACATCAATGTCAGATCTACAAAAGATAATTTCATTAGTGTTAAGTATTCTTTCTTTTTTTCCCTTTATTCTACAAATTTGAAAATGGCTAATATTAAGTATTAATCCTAAACATCTGTGGTGTCATTGACATACATCTGTGCAATCACACATTTTGTTCTCTCTCATTCTTAATTTTTATTCCTTCTATATCTTCATTAGAAGAGCTGCGTTCTTCATTATGAATCTAGCCCAAATACTTTTTTTGTTGTTAATTTTTTCTTTGCCTATTCTTAACCAACGCATAATATTTCTGTTGACTACCTCAGCAAGGTATAGATTATTCAAAGTTAAGCCTTGTTGTTACCCTCAATATTGATATCTTATTGAAAATACTGAAAATTTTTAAATCTCTTGCGGAATAGGAGAGTAGTAATTGAATAGTAAATGATGAACTAAGGGAATTAATGATGAACAAAGAAAAACATGGTTTATATTTGTAGTATCCCTTAGCCAGATGGTTCCCATGTAAAATTGACTGCCTGGGAATGAGTCACACACTCTTTGAGGTATACTAGGAAGCCATTTAATGAGCTTGATGTAGTAATTTACTAAATGATGCATATTGTTACCACAATAATAAAGATGGGACAGCTGAACTGTGGGAGGGGCAAGGCAGGAATTACTATTAATAGCCATGAGAATAGCAATACATTGTTTTCTGTGATGCATATGCTACTACTTAAGTAGTGGAAGAAATAAAAGTTATTTACTTTTATTTCCATAGTGATTCAATACCCTGGGTAAATCTTTGTTGAAGAATTTCATAACTGTAGGTAGAGATGAGAAAAAGGAGTTTTAGTTCACTAAGTTCTTTCTGTTTGATTTTTTTTTGAAAGTAGTTTTATTTAATTGTGGGAGGCATAATTTGAGGAAATAATAGGTAGTAATTGTTATGGAAAGAAAACTGATTTGATTATACTTTGGAATTGTTGTGCTGCAGTTTCCCTGTCTCAGTTTCCCTCAGTTGCTGTCTCAGTCTCCTTCAGTTGCTCTGTTCCCATGTCCGAGCTACAGTTCCCATCTCCAAACTTCCCTTAATTGCTCTGTAACAACCTCCCTCCTTCTGACCATCAAAAATAATTGGGCTCACATTCCAAAGGAGTTATGAAACCTCCAGATGGCCAGCTTCAACATCCCCCTTATCTGTATGACCCAGACTAACTGTCTTCTCCCAGTTCTGGCATCCTACTCCTTACCTGCCAGAACTGAATTTATGGTTTCCTTGGACACCAGATGTGCTCAGCTGTTCCCATGAGTTCTTGTCTCCCTTGGGCTATAGAGATTATAAAATTCGTGTTCCCCATCAATGAGGTGCTAATACTTTGTATTATTCAGTCCACTGACATGGCTGTCAGTCTAAAGTCTCTGGCCTGTACTGTGTGCTTTGAGATATGAGTCCCAGCAGTCCCTATCCATAGCTATGGATTCTGAACTCTTAATTAACATCAATAAAGCATTAACTAATTTCCAATGTGTGATACTGCCTCAGTTTCTCCCTGAGCATTATAAAATATGTCAATACAATGTTTTATTTTGTTAGGAAAACTATGGAAAACAGGAACACCTGTGCACTGTTGGTAGAGCTGGAAGTTTTTCCATTCTTTCTTGAAAGCAAGTTGGAAGTATAATCCCAAAGATACAAAATTAGGCAAGCTCTTTGACCCATTTATACCAATACTAGGCCTATACACAAACAAATTAAGGAAATAATAAAAAGAAAAAAGAATGCTTTTACAAAATATTTATATCAACTCTTTTAATATTTTTTAATAATCCAAATGTTTACAAACTAAGGGACTGTCCTCATATTTTGGAATTATTGAAGAAAATATGATATTTGAATGAAATGGATTATTATCATTCCATAAAAATAATAAAATGGACAATTCAGAAGAATTTGTAAAGACTTTCATAAACTGATATTTAGGAAAGTTGGTAGGACTAGTACAATTCATTCAATCACAAAAATATTTTGGGGAACACAACTTTGAAAGATTTTAGAACTCTGCCGCGACCATGACAATTTGCAAGTCTTGAAGATTGAAGATGTTATTTCATCTTCATATATCACTCACTTTTTTGTCAAATAGCTGATTATCATATTTTTAAATGAAATTTTGTTCATAACTTCCATTTTTGCATCAATACATTTCCAACTATACCCTTCCTTTTCATCTTTCCATGTAACCTTGACTGGCTACCTAGATTTTTTAAAAAATAATTAACAGATTTCTTTTAAGTGTTTTTAAAAGGGGGCAATTCAGGTGGCACAGTAGATAGAGCACCAGCCCTGAAGTCAGGAAGACCTGAGTTCAAATCTGCTCTCAGACACTTAACACTTCATACTTCCTAGCTGTATGACCCTGAGCAAATCACTTAACCCCAATTGTCTCAGCCAAAAAATAAATAAATAAATAAATAAATAAATAAAGTATTTTAAAAGGATTTAAAAAAAAGAATCTTTTAAAAAAGTTCAACAAAATCAAATCTGTCAAAAATGTTTGAAATTTATGCAATAGTTCACTCCCACATGATTCCACCTCTGCATAGATGTCAGAGGAGGTATCTTCTCCAGTGAATACTTTAGGACTGAGGTTGGTATAATTTTGTAACCATTTTATTTTTTAACATTTTTTATATTTACATTGTTGCACTCATTATATACATGTTCTAGTTTGCTTACTTCATTGCACATTGGTTCTTATTCATTTTTCCACCTTCCTCTCTATTCATCATATCAAGTATTACCCATACCTCTCACACCCTTCCCTACACACACACACACACACACACACACACACACACACACACACACACATGCTGCTGACTCACTTCCTATTTGAAAATGCAAGCAACCTGGAATAAGGCATCAAATTTTTTTTTTGTACCCAATTCTGAAAACTAGTTTAACCACAATATCCTGGGTTTGGTGGGCAAACATAAATAAAAAAGGTCTGTCCTAAAGCCCTAGAAACAAATACGCCAATCCCACTTTCCCTCATTCTTATAAGAAATTTTGTTTCTTCCACAAACTGTGTGATTCTATCCAAGTACAAGAATCACCATTCTGATGAACTTAATAAACTTTTGGTTGGCTTTAAATTTGTTACCTGATTACCTGGTCATTCACATCTTCCCACAATTTTCTATAAGTCTTCCCAGTTTTTTTTTTTAATTATCCCTGTTGATCATTTCTTAAAGTAAAATAATATATTTTCACATCTATGTATCATGAATGGTTCAACTCTTCCTTATTTGATGGGAAACCCAGCAATTTCCAAGTCTTTATCATCATAAAAAGAATATCTACAAATATTTTTGTACATATGGATCTGTTTGATTTCTTTGGAATATAGACTACTAGCAGTATTACTGAAACAAAGGACATGCTCAATTCAATAGATTTCAGGATATAGTTTCAAAATGCTTTCCAGAATGGTTGTACTAGTTTATACCTTCAATAGCAGTGCATTAGTGTACCTGTTTTCTTGCAGATCCTCTACCATTTGTCATTTTCTTTTAATATCTTAGCCGATATAATATAATACAATACCAATACCAATATAATATAATACAATAGCCAGTATAATACAATACATCAGAGTAATTTAATAATATAAATTATGGTTTTATTTCCTCTGTGCCTATGTTTATGCTTTCAAATTCTTTTTTTATTTTGGTCCAGTTTCAATAGTTAGCATTTTCAGTACAACATTGAATAATAGTAATACTAGATATAATTGCAGGGGATATCATCATCCTAGATTTTATTAAAAAAATTCTAATTTATCTCTGTTTCAGATAGTGCTTACTTTTGAAATGAAATAGGTTTTACTTATTTCAGGGAAATCTCTTTGCATACCTTCTTTTCTTTTTTTTTTTTTAAACACAAATGAGATGGTGTATTTTCCAAACCCTTTTTCTGTATATGTTGAAATTATCATTGATTTTCATTGGTTTTGATATTAATACATTTAATTATGCTTGTAGTTTTCCTAATATTGAACAAGCTTTACTTTTCTTATATAAACTCAGTCTCATCAAAGTGTTTGAACTTTGTGATATATTGCTGTTGTTTCCTAGCTAATGACTTATTTAAGATTTTTATAGCAATATGTGTTAGGGAAATTAGTCTGTAGTTTTCTTTTTATAATGTCTTCCTCATTGTAGTATAAAGACTATATTGTAAGCCACTCTTCAATAGATAAGTGGTCAAGGGATATGAACAGACAATTTTCAGATGATGAAATTAAAACCATCTCTAGTCATATGAAAAGTTGCTCCAAATCACTATTGATCAGAGAAATGCAAATTAAGACAACTCTGAGATACCACTACACACCTGTCAGATTGGCTAAAATGACAGGAAAAAATAACGATGAATGTTGGAGGGGATGTGGGAGGGCTGGGACACTAATACATCGTTGGTGGAACTGTGAACGGATCCAACCATTCTGGAGAGCAATTTGGAGCTATGCTCAAAAAGTTGTCAAACTGTGCATACCCTTTGACCCAGCAGTGTTTCTACTGGGCTTATATCCCAAAGAGATCTTAGAAGAGGGAAAGGGACCCACCTGTGCAAGAATGTTTGTGGCAGCCCTTTTTGTAGTGGCTAGAAACTGGAAACTGAAGGGATGCCCATCAATTGGAGAGTGGCTGAATAAATTATGGTATATGAATGTTATGGAATATTATTGTTCTGTAAGAAACGACCAGCAGGACGATTTCAGAGAGGCCTGGAGAGACTTGCATGAACTGATGCTGAGTGAAACGAGCAGAACCAGGAGATCATCATGCACAGCAACAACAGTATTACATGATGATCAATTCTGATGGACATGGCTCTCTGCAATAAAGAATTGTCTCAAACCAGTTCCAGTTGTTCACTGAAGAAAACCATATACACCCAGAAAGAGGGACATGAAATATGGACCACAACGTAACATTTTCATGATCTCTATTGACATTTGCTTGCATTGTGTTGCCTTTCTCTGATTCTTTTTTTTTTCTTGTAGATAGGATTTTTCTTGCATAACTTCTCAAGCATTTCAACATTATTAACATGTAGTGGACTTCCTGCCATCTAGGGGAGGGGAGGGGACTGGGGGTAAAATTTGTATTGGAAAGCTTTGTAAAGATCAAGGTTGGGGAACTACCCATACATATGTTATACAAATAAAAAGCTTAAAAATTAAAAAAAAGACTATATTGTGCTATACAAGTATCCCTTCTTTTATTAATTATTCAAATAGTTTAGTAGTGTTGTGTAATACTAGAGAAGCTGAGGCAAGAAGAGATTGGTTTTTAATCTTTAATGTGTAGTTTAAACTAGCTGACTGCATGGTACTCTTGTCCAAAGTATTTGAGGCAGATAAACCAAGACAGGGAATGTATATGGGGTTTTAGCTAACTAGGGTTTGATAGGGGAAACACAAGCAGATAAGGGAGGCAAAATAACTGGGAGAATGGACAAGCCATAATTCCAGGAAAGGATCATAACCTAATCCTGACAGGATAGGGATCAAGATAAAAAGCTTGCCAATAGGATACAGCTAGGTTAGGAGCAATACTCAAAAGGAGGGGGAATTATCCTAGCAAGGATTGAAATAAAGTATCTGGAGTTTATGGCACAATGATATGTAAAGATGGTTAGAGCTTCAAGGTTTCTTTGTTGTTGTTGTTGTTGTTTTTTTTTTTTTTTTTTTCTGGACTCACAAATTCAATCTTCCCTTCTAATGGCAAGGAAGGGGGGTGGCTATGATTTTTTTATTCAGGGTTCAACAATTGGAATGAATTGTTTTTTAAATGTTTGGTAGAATTCATTTGTAAATCTATCAGGTCATAGAATTTTGTTTTTGTTTTTCCTGTGGAAGTTCATTGATGGCTTATTCAATATCTTTTCTAAGACAGACTTATTTAAGTACTCTATTTCCATGTGTGTTAAATAAGGATATTTATCTTTATGTAAATACTGATCCATTTCAGATAGGTTGTTGGTTTTAGTGTCAAGCAGTTAGGAAAAATTACTCTCAATCATGGCTTTCATTTCATTTTAATTAGCTATGGCCATCTTTTTTTTTTATTTTTGATATTAATAGTTTGGTCTTTCTTTTTCTTAAATTGGCTAATGGTTTTTGTTTTTAATTGATATTTTTTAAAAAAAATAATCAGGGTATATTTTTCTTTCAGTTTGGTTAACCTCTTCTTTGATTTTTGGGATATCTATTTTGTTGCCTAATTGAGGTGTTGCTATTTTTAATGCTGGCTTTATAAATTTGTTGTTGTTGTTGTTTTGTAGCATTTCCAATTTATTTACTTGCTCTTTGGTCTTTTATTGATGGAAGCATTTAAAGATAGAAATTTCCTCCAATTACTGCTTTGGCTGCATCCAATAAGTTTTGGTGTGTAGTCTTCTTATTGTAATGGTCTTTAATGAAATTGTCCATTATTTCTATAATTTGTTTTTTGATATTCACATTCTTTAGGATTAAGTTATTTTTGTTTTCAATTAATTTTAAATCTTTGTCTCAAAGGCCTTTTGTTGAATGTAAATTGTATTGCATTAAAATTAGCAAATTTAATACAGCTGCCCTTTTCTTGTATTTGGGAAAGTTTAATGCCCTAATTCCTTGTGAATTCTTGTGAAATTTTATGTTCAGAGGAAAACTAGATATACTCCATTCAATTGCAATTCACTATTTTCTAAAAGTCCCGTATATCTATTTTTCTACAATTCTATTCAGAATCTGAACATCTTTTTTGTTTATTTTTTATTATTTTGTGTCCAAAACGGGTAAATTTACATTGGCTACTATTACAATTTTAATCTCTATTATTTCCTGTAACTCATTTAGCTTTTTCTTTAAAAATTTAGAAACTGTACCATTTGATGGATTTGTTCAATATTAATGCTAATTCATTGTCTGTTGACAAAATTAAATTTCATTAATTATCTCTTGATTAGGTTTATTTTTAATTTTACTGTGAAATTATGATTGTTCCTCCTGTCTTTCACACTACTCCCCCTATCCTCTCCCCCAACCCTTAAACTGAAGCATAATAAATTCTGGTATAGTCTTTTATTTTTTAATTCTGTATGTATCATTCTATTTCAGCTGTCTTATAAATATCTATTGTGATATTCTGGTTTCTAATACAGTCTGTTGTTCTATTTCATTTTATGGATGAATTAAATCACATTTACAGTTATAATTGGTGAATGTTTTCCTACATCCCATTTTCTTTTATTTGTCTTTTTCTCCTATTTTCTTTCTTGTTACTGCCTCCTTTAATCTAATCTCCATCTAATTCATTCATTTCCTTTAACCCTTTTAATCCTTAATTGTCTACCTTTTTATACTTCTCTTGATTCTTGTGTTGTATGTCAATTTTTCTATTCAGCTGTGGTCTTTTCATCAGAAATTCTTGAAAATCATCTATTACATTAGATAACCTTTTTTCCCCATAAGGATATATTCAGGGTCAATTTTTGTGGGAGGAGATAGGTAATTCTTGGTTGCAAACACACACACACACACACACACACACACACACAGAGCCTTTTAGAATATTATAGTCCAAGCTCTGTGCAATTTGATTTTAATGGCTATTTAGTATTCCATGAACTGACTGAGATTTCTTGGTTCTTATTTTTTTTTATTATTATAAAATTCTGTAAAATTTTTCCTCACTCTCCAACTCCTTGACCAGGAAACTCTGTTTTTTAGGCATAATATATCTGAGAGTTTTCATTTTGTGATTTCTTTCAGGGGGATACTGATGAATTTTTTCAATTTCTACTTTGCTTCTAATTTTAAGAAATGTGAAACAGAGGCAAAGTAAAATGTCTTGAAATATGTTGAAATATGTTATCTAGGACTATTTTTGTTGTTTTGTTGTTCATCAATTTCAGCTGCTCAACAAATTCTTAAATTATCTCTCCATCATCTATTTTGTAGGTCAATTTTTTCTGACAAAATATTAAACCTTTTCTTTTTATGGTTTTGCTTTTTGCTTTTCATTTATTTCCTGATTTTTCAGAGTGTTGACTTCCATTTCACTGATATTAATTTTATATATGTTTTATTATACTTTTACTTTTATTATTGTCATTATTAACATTATTATTATTCTTTTTAATGGATAGGTTGAACATCCAGACCTTCCTTGTAGAGCACACTAGTTCCTAAAATAAAACATTCCATTTATTCTCTATAATATTTTGTGTTTCCAATTGCATGTAAAGATAGTTTTCAATATTCAATTTGTAATTTGAGTTTCATTTTTTCCCTTTCTCTCTCTGTCATTCCCCTCTCCAGCATAGCAAGCAACCTGATATAGATCATGCAATTACAATTGCCCATACAATTGTAACTTTATGATTGTAATTTTAAGCATATTTCCAAATTACTTATGTTGTGAAAGAAAAATCAAACAAAAAGGGAAAAAACATAAGAAAGGAAAAACAAAAAAAGTTGAAAATGGTATAATCTCGATCTACTATCAGCTTCCATAGATCTGTCTCTTTCTCTGGATACATATAGGATTTTCAATCAAGGGGTTATTTTTTTAGGAAAGTTTTGCACCTCTTTTTCCAAATTCATTTTCTTTTCAAATCTTTCTTCTTTAGCTCTTGCTTTTCCCCCCATTCTTTCTTCTATTGATTGTTTTTTTTTTTTGAAAATAAATTTTCACAAACCTTCCTTAACTCTTGCTTTAGCACATCTTAAAATTCTGTTGGGATTTTTGTACCACCAGAATTTTACTTTGAGACTTTGTTTATGTATATTTTTGAATCATTCTCTCCCATTGTGTTTATATGTTGAGATCCCTTGTCACCATAAATGTACTTTTTGGTCAGTTCCTTTTCATTTCTTCTCATTCTTCTAGGCCTCATTTATGACTTCAAGTCTTTATTTTACTGCCATAATCTGTAGACTTTGGGGAGAATTTGGTGTCTTGCTGGAATTTCTGCCTTCTTGCATTTGTTTGCTACTGTCACAGCTCTATCTGGGAGTAGCAAGGTTTCAGTGTTCCTAAAATGGTGATGCTGGAGAAAGTTGGTTCTTTGCCTCCCTGGTCTGAGATCTGCAAGTCTAGGTTAGTATTTATCAGTTTGTTTTTTGTTTTATACGTTCTGTAGATGGCTACTTTACTTGGTCACTAATTGACCATTTGGAGGCTCCACAGATTTGGCTTCTTCTTTGATCTGGGACAAAGTACTCTGTTCTGGGAATGAGTTTACTAGCTACTGTACAAATTCTCAAAATTGTTTTGTGTTAAGTTATAGCCAGGACCCACACTTGCAATGTTCTTCTCCACCCATGATCCATGACCTGGCCTTAGATAATGGTCAATAACATTTCTAGATAGCATTCAGGCCATGCCCAGAACTTACACAGGAATATTAGCTCAGCCCACTCAGTTTGTGGGAAATGTAATGCTCCCCTCTGTCACTTCTATTCCTGGGCAGACCCACTATTCAAAGTCTGCAGACCTCTCTCTACCTCTTCCTAAGCTATCCTTGCCTGGAAAAATGACTCACTATGACCTCATGGATTTCCCAATCAGAATAGAATCTGGTGTGATCTCTGGATTTTTGTTGAGTAGGTGTGAGGAAAGAGATAAATTAACATTTTTCCTCTTACTCTACCTTCTTGATTCCATCCTTAAGATATTAACTTGAAATTCAGAAAGACATTTTTAGGCTTACCTAACATTCATTTGTTTTGATAGGCTATGCATATTTATGATGATTTTTTTTATGGGGAGGTAAGTGTGATAGGGATGATAGGAAGGACAAATTAAAATGCATGGAAAATAATTTTCCAATGATTTATCATATAATATTTAAGAATTTTTTTTCCTGTGCATTAAGCTATAAGCCCTGGCATGGAGAACAGAGATTGACATCAAAAGTGTACTTCTATGGGTCCAACAGGCTGCTGAGTAAAAACCATTTCCAAAGGTATTTATACCTGTATAATATAGAAAGCATATAGTATGGTGGTTCACAAATAGCCAGCCACTGCACATGAACTCAAGTTTGGGGTTTAGGTTTTTGTTTGTTTGTTTGTTTGTTTTCCCTGTTTCAGAGAAATGGGGGGGGGAGAATAGGGGCCAAAGTCTTCCTAATTTGCTACTTTGGGACCTGAGATAGGGTGGATTTAAATTATGTTTGTTTCTATCATAGACCCTATAATTCAGTTAAACCATAGTTCTCTATTTCCTCAGAATATGTCCTTTGTTTTCCTGTATATTGAATATTTCTCATCCTATTTCCTGTGACTTAACTCTCCTCCCTACCTCTTCATATATTTAACTTAATTCTCTAGCACAATGATTAAGTCTTGTTTATAGAATTTATGGAAAGATATAAACAGAAATTCACAAGATAAGAAGCCATGTATGCCTTATATATCTACATATAGTAATAGGAATTGCTTTTCTGAGTTCTGTTCTAATTATACCTACATAATATAGAAAACAGACAGGTATACTGGTTCACAAAGGGTCAGCTGCTGCCCGTGAATTACTTGATTATGTGATTCATGTTGAAGAGATCACAGTTCCAATGAAGTAGTAGGCTTGTAAAGTTCTTCTTTCTTAACCACCTTGTTAGATAGGTAATTTAACTGTAATTTTTCTTGTCTTATAGATAGTGAAACTGAGTCTCAGAGAGATTCTGTCCTCTTCAAAGACATAGATTTCCCCCACTATTCCAGTATTCTCTCTATTTTTTTTTTGAAAACAGAACAAGAAAAAAAATTAAACAAGAAGGTAGCAGAATATACAATTAGTACCACCTCTTCTATGTTGCACTCCACCTTATCTTGAGGAGGCAAAGTCATAAAGACATTAAGAAGGAAATCTATAAAGAGCCCTTCTTTTTAGACTATACTTCCTTTAGCAATGTCAAATGTCACCTCTGCCATGAAGCCTTTGCTCACATCTCCTGTTGGTAATGACTTTGCCCCAAAGAATGCATATAGTACTTTGACATCTCTCTAAAAATTATTATGTGTTATCATGTCTTGCACTAATTGGTATGTAGTTGGTCCTGATTTGGTCCATTGAAGCTAGAGGGCTAAATTCAAACATTTGAAGAGAACCATGGGATATACAAAACAGGAATCCAGATTTGACCCTCTAGACATAGTTTGTCCACCCTTGCCTTAAATAAGTCTTCACTTTTGATTCGATCAATAATACTTAGTTACAAATTTTAAGAAAAAGGTTATGTAATGATCTCTTGAAACTTAATCAAAAGATACCTTTCAGACTACATTTATCTTCATAACTGTAGTAATACTTTATTTCTCTTGTGTATAGCTAGTAATGTGATATAGAATGTTTCAGAATCATGTGATACTCCTCCTTTGTAAAAGTTAAAAAGAAACAAGGTGGCTAAGAATTTTATTTTTACATTAAATCAAAATAAATATCCAGGATTAAGAACATTTTCTAACAGTGTTCCAATAGAAGTTTCACATGGAAGCATTCAGTTTTGCTTATTAAGCTGCCAAAGTTAGAAATTCCTGTACAATGATGTTAAAGCTGTGCAGGCCTGGATTTCAGCTTATTCAGAAACTCCTGTACTTGACCTGAAATAATTTGCTGTTAGGTAATACCTGAAATTGTCCCAAGAATAATTTTATACCAAACAAGAAAAAAAATATTTCTTAGCCTGTATTTTATAGCTCATTCAATAGTGTTGATGATAACAGAGAAAAACTTGGGAAGTTTCATGAAAAACAATGGAGCCCTAATATTTGTATATATTTAATTTTTAAAATATAAATTATGTCATTTTTGTTCTTCCCCACATACTAGATGTAATCTTAGGCTTTTGAAATAAAGATGTTCTGATGGCTCTCTTTACAATGAGATGATTCAAACTATTTCCAATTGTTCAGTGATGAAGAGAGCCATCTACACCCAGAGAGTGTAGACCACAACACAGCATTTTCATGCTTTCTATTGATGCTTGCTTGTATTTTGTTTTCCCTCTCAGGAAATTTTTTCTTTCTAGATCTGATTTTTCTTATGCAGCAAGATAACTGCATAAGTTTGTATGCATATATTGGATTTAGTATATGTTTTAACATACTTAATATATATTAGACTACATGCCATCTAGGGGAGGAGATAGGGGGAAGGAGGGAAAAATTTGGAAAAGAAAATTTTGCAAGGGTCTTTGTTGAACAAATTACTCAGGCATATATAAGGTAAATAAAAAGCTTTAATAAAAAAAAAGATGTTCTGTTGACTATACATCAGTTTTATCTATTTTTTTACTGATTTTCTAATCTATTAAATGTGTTTCTTAAAGTTATTTATTTAAACATAAATACAAAATAAGAAATACAAAAAGAAAGACTAAAAAAAAAGAAATAACTGTCATGTGTCCAGCAGAACATCAAGGAGAATTCAAAATATGTAACAATGAATTTCTGTTTCAAGAAAGCCTATATAAAAATAAAAGACATTATATTCACAGCTGTCCATCTTTTCCTTGCTTTCTTATAAGTTATTCTTTTGTTCTCTGCTATGCACTTTTTACTTTATTCTTTTCCCCCCTTTCATCTGTTCTGCTCCCATCTCCCTCAAGCATGATGCAGTTAAGCAGGACATATTTATGTATACATACACACATCTACAAACAAACACACATCCCAAACCCCTCACACACATGTATTTGTATACACACAGACATACGCTTACATATATATGCATATGCATTTATAAATAGATATGCATCTAAAATAATATTAATATGTCTCACATGTGGGGCAGCTAGGTGGCACAGTGGATAGAGCACCAGCCCTGAATTCAGGAAGACCTGAGTTCAAATCTGATCTCAGACACTTAACACTTCCTAGTTGTATTACCCTGGGCAAGCTACTTAACCCCAATTGCTTCAGGGGGAAAAAAAAGTCTCACATGATGTAAATTTCTCTCTTGATTGAATTTTTCTTTGACTTTATCGGAGATCAAATATTACTAGCCCTTAATTTTTTTTCCTAATAAATTCTACACCTGTGCCTTGTTGTAGTATTTCTACATATTTTCTGATGGTTTACATTCTCATATACAAAACATAAACAGTTCATCCTTATATACTCCCTTGAAATTAATCTTTGTTGTTGACTCTTATATGTTAAATTTTTTTATTGAGTTCAGGTTTGGTTAAGAAAAAATCCTGAAAATCTGCAAGTTCATTAAATGACCATTTTTGTGTCCAATATTATGCTTAATTTTGCTGGCTACAGGTCTGATTTGTTTGATTGTATTCCAGGACCTGTGGTCTTTTATTGTAGCTGCTGATAAATCCTGTACAATTCTAATTGTATTCCCAGCATTTTTTTCTTGGATCTTAGGGTTTCAAAATATAGCAATAATATTCCTATGTGTTTTCCAAAAGGGATCCCTTTAAGGTAGTGATCAGTATTTTTTTTCCTTATTTCTATTTTCCCCTCATGTTCTATTACTTCAGCAAAATTTCATTGATTATTTCTTGTATTATTGTATCAAGGTTCTTTTTTTTTTTGTTACAGCTTTCAGATAGTCCAATTATTCCTATGTTTTCTCTTCTTGTTCTGTTCTTCAGAGCTGTCATTTTCTTCTAAGAAATTTCATATTCTCTTCTATTTTTTTCATTCTTTATATTATGTTTTGCTTTCTTTGTCTCTTATACCTTCACTGGCATCCTTTTGTCCAATTTTAATTTTCATAGAATCTTTTTCTTCTTTAATATTCTGAATCTCATTTGATAGGGGGTTAAATTTCTTTTCATATTCTTGTTTTTCTTGGATGGTTCTTGTTTATTTGGTTGCTTGTTTTAACTTTTCCTCAGTTTCTCCTTTAATTTTTAAAATCATTTTTTAGTTCTTCTATAAATTCGTTCTGGACAAGGAGACTCTTTGGGATAGGAGAGACTTCTTTTTACTTCACTGTCCTCCTCTGAAGATGAACCCCAGTCTTTCTTATTCCCATATTAAGTTTCTATGATTTTTTTTTGCCTTCTTGTTTTTTAAAAAATGAGAATTTATTAGGGTATGCACTTTTAATTGGGGAGAACACGGAGAGAGGGAAGGTTTTGTCTCTGACTTCATTTCAGTTCTGTTTTCTGACCTGCAACCCAAAACCAAGAATTCCATTCTCCTATAAATGAGAGCAGTGTCCCTGTCCCACTGCTTCTGCATTCATCAGGAGTATCCAGGAGGTGAATAATTGTCCTAGGAACACCCCTGATCTGTCCTAGTCTTATTTATTTTTCACCAATCTATGTTCTCCCTGAGGTGCAAATTTATTTTGTGTGTGTGGGGAAAACTGGAGAGCTTGGAATTTTCTGACCTATTCCTCCATCTATTGAAAATTCCCCCTTTATCTAACTTAAATGAGGTTAGAAGGAATCAAACTTTTCATACAATGCATAACTTTGTAATTCTGAACAGAAAGGAAACTGTGAATATTTCATTTTGTTAGATTGTTTTGTATTATGAAGTCTGCTATGGTAATATTAAAAAGCTCATCTCCTCTTGGATCTCTGATGAATGAAAATCTAGGTCAGTGAATCATATTTTTAAATAAATAAAAATAAATGGCTCTACTTTCCTATTATAGTGTATAAAGCCTGAAACATGGTTTTTTATGGCAGATATTAAGTGGAACATCTGTAAAATTAAGTAGTATAGTGCATGTCGGAAAAGAGAAATGGATGATCCAAAAATGTTCATTTATACATTTCCTTATTTCTTCTTCTTATCTTCCCAGTGCAATACAAGAATATGTGTGATAATAACGGGAGTTAACAATATAGTCTTTACTATTAGCTTCATAGTTTGTGTCAGAATTAGATTTGATGCCCTGTGAATTCTCTTTCAGTTCCATGACAGTATAATTCTAAGATTATTTGGCGATTCTTCATTGATTCCATCAGTGCTAAATGAACAAGCTAAGGAAAATTAAGAGAACTAGAATACTTATGATTCTAAGATCTTATGAATATGAAATCAGTAGGTCCCTTAACAAACTGTCCTTACTGAACTTATTTATTTCCCTCTTATACAATGAGTGCAAACTGATTGAGGACCATGAGGTAGACATCCCTATATCGCTCTTCTTATGGAAATAATGAAGGGCTTGTTTTTTAGGGCTTCAGGATGTGGCACCCCTTCGGTTGTTTTTATAAGCATTTCATCAGGAAATCCAATGATCAGGTGTATAGTTTAAGAAACCTTGCCATGCTGTGCTTTGCTTCTTTGCTAATTCCCCAAACCAACTTGTTTGGTTACATAGCCATAAAATATATTTTGTTTGTGTGTTGGAGTTGGGGGTGGGGATGGTTCCCTCTTTGTGCTGACTTGTAAATGAATGGTGTTTTAGAAAGCTCTAACTTTGAGATTTTTTTTCTCCTACTGGAAAAGGGGAAAAGACATCAAAAGGTGACAAACAATGAAAGTCAGCATGGAAATTTCCCCTCTTTTCAGGATTCTTATTTTTCCTTCATTTTCTCTATATACTTTTCCTATGCCCAGGCTATCCTTTGAAGAATCTGTTTTATTCTGCTCTTTGCTCTTGGGAATTGGAAGAAAATTTGTATAACATAAACAACTGGCCAGATATAGCTTCTGAGAACTGTCTTTCACTATTCTCTACCTAACTGTGTGACCATGGGTTTGTTTTAATACCAGTGCTTTGAAAAATATTTCCTTTTACCCTGCATTCAGTAAAAGATTCTTTCTTCTTTCAAATGAGGATAATGGAAGAAAGAACTCAGAGAACCAGGAATCAAAGAAAAGTTTATTTCTTCCATATTTTAGATTGACAGAAAAATATGCTTGCTTTGGGAGAAAGTGTTCATCATGGTAATAATGCTGTTAAATGACAAGGCAATCAAGTCCTCAAGCTTCATTTTTCATGTGAAAAGACTAAGTTATAACTAGTATTATAAGAGACATGACATCTGTAATCAAAAGAACTTGCCTCTAAAAGGAAAAGAAATCATAGAAGGCTATCTCAGACAAGAGATGATTTTAGTCAAAATCATAAGTTCCCCATTAAATTCAAGTAGAATAAAACCTTTGTTAAATTACTTGGAGATTATTTCTCTGTCATGAGTCTAATCTCTTGTCTGAATTCCACTGAAATTGGTGATGGAATGATATGGAGTCTGTTATATCAAATCCTCTGGGAACAACTAATTTTAAAGTCCAATGCTCTTGACAAGCTGGAATACAGAATACTATAAACTGAGAGGGAAGTTTTCCCTATCAGTATATAGGGGTGACAAAAAGAAGCAGGTCTTTCAAGAGGATTTTTCTTTTCTTTGTGCCTTCAGAGGGTGAATGTCAGCCTTTCCAAAAGTGCAAAAGTGAATCCAATTGTGTAATGAGTAATAAAAGCTTGCTACTAGATGGAGGTCTTCTTATTTGGTTGACTGAACATCACTTTTAGAGAACTCTTTTAAATCACAGTTCTGATAATATAAAGCAATGCAATTCTTAAAGTCCTTTTAACCTACATGTACTTGTTTGTACACAATGCACACACATATAAACACACATGAATACACACATTCATTATACAAAGTCTTATAGTATCATTTTTTCATAAAAAGGAAATATTATCATAAATCCTTAAAGATTCTCCTTTTTTATTACTTGCATCATTGTACTAGAAGGATGTAAGGAGTTAAGAAGGAAACTCAGGGCCAGGTAGGTAATGTAATGGATAGAGCACCAGCCCTGAAGTCAGGAGGACCTGAGTTCAAATCTGGTCTCTGACACTTAACACTTCCTACCTGTGTGACCCTGGGCAAGTCATTTAATCCCAATTACCTCAGTAAAAAATAAAAAGAAAGAAACTCCCTAGATGGAGAGGGTTATACCAGATAATCGCCATAAGATTTTTTAAAAATTGTCTTCTTAAGATTTAATTATCTATTAAATACTAATGGTACATTAGACTTGATGGATGATCCAATGGCTTTTGTTTTCTTGAGAGTGAAATGAAAACAGAAAGAATTGCTGTTGGTCTTCTTGTTTATTTAAATAACCAAAAAAGACAACAATTTAAAAAAAAAAAACATGGAAAAATTTGCAACCAAGGAAGATGGTGTAAGTGATTAACAAACATAAAATCACATTATAACTGACGTATGATGATGTACAGAAGGATGGAATTAGAAGTGGGTATAAAAAAAGGAAGAGAAGAAAAAAAGTGTGCTTTCAAGAAAACAAAAAGACTTAAAGAAGGAGGAAAAGGGAAAGGTAGTATAGGCTGAGTCAGGACCATGAAGAGAAAATAAAAGCAGAAGGCAAGCCAGCAAGAAATTACTTGTATATAACATTATTGCCAACAGCTAAGCTACTTTGGTTATTTTTACAACCATATTCCCATTTCCCAAATAATCAACCTCTCCTAGTGTCTATTAAATGCCGTTCATGAAAGCAACATGGTAGTTTAAACTGTCCTTTGACACAGTAAATTGAAGCAATTTTTTCCCTTGAAGTGCTACCTTTGTAAATATAAGTTTCTGGTTGGATTGTATTCTAAAGTTTTCCCATTCTAAAAATATTTATATTCCTACAGAGACAGGAAGGAAAGAGGAAGGCTTAGAAAAAAAGGACATGTCTCCTCTCCTGACCTCAGCTTTTGACCCAAATCCCCTAAGCTACTTAGATGTATGTGTGTGCACATCTACATATAAACTGCAGTAAGCTATCCTCAGCCACATATGAAAATATTTCCCCATTTCCCTTCAGTTTCCTCTGTTTTCTCTCCAAAGACTTTCACTGTTCTCAATACATTTTAAATCATTCTTATTTCAATTGCCTTTTCTATTTACAAAATAGAAATTGAAACTTTCTAGGGATTATGCCTGTGGCAAAACTTCTCCATGTAACATTTTATATTCAAAGGAGTTCCAAATAAAGAAAAAGAGGTAATTTAAGAAGAGATTCTTCTTCACTACTTAACTGTAGAAAAACAAATAGCTTCTTCTGCCTTGCTTAATAATGAAAAAAAAAATAGACCAGAAAAGTGCAGATTGTTTTAAACAGTATAGGCTTCCTTGACCCGACCCGCGGGTCTCGAGCTAAGGGTGCCTGAGATCTCGCATCGGCCTGTGAGCCAAAAAGGCTGGGGAGGCTTCAACCTGGGGATGGGCTGTGAAAGGAAAGAATGGAGACCACTCTGTGTAGGGACAGAATAGCTCGTTTATTGAGGCTCAGTACAGGGTTTTTATACATGGTATATCAAAGTAAACTTTCATATAACAAAGGATGTAACATCCGTTGACCATTTGTCAGGAAATTGAATAAGGAGAGGGATATGGTGTATGTGTGACTTCCTGAAGCAGGATGCCTGCTTGAAACTTTCTTGAGATAATTGATCGTATCTGGCTTCCTGGTATGCACTTTTTGGGGGCAGGGGTTTGGTGATGTTTATTAGACCTCTTGCTGGTATGCACTTTTTTGGGGGGGGCAGGGGTTTGGTAGACCTCTTTGTCTCCAACAGTCTCTTTGTCTCCAACAAATCCCCCTTTTCTATTTAATATGTGAAAGCCGAATTAGGGTAAAAAGAAGGAGTCTCCTGGCTGGGGCCCATGCCGTGGAGCCGAGACATGGCCTGGATTTAAGGAGGAGTGATCCTAAGGCAAGCTTCTACCTCGTTTAGGAGGGATCGTTGATGACATTTTAGATCTCAGTTCTTCACCTTATCGGTAGTGTCTTTTGTAAAGTTCCAACAACCCTGTCCTTTCTAGGAAGGCCAGGGGTCTTGGTACTACATTGAAGATAAGGCCTTATGCTGAGTCATTGTTGTAGCTGAGATCCCTTGTCTTCTTGAGGACAGCAAGCCTGTGGGTCATAGAGATTTATTTTTCTCTCCCAACCAGTCCTGTCCTAGCTCCAGCGACAGCTCCAGCGACATGTTCCCTGGCTAGAGACTCCCATTTTTACCTTTAACAGCACCTTTTATACCATGGTTTTTTGAGTAGACTTTCATCAAATTTTAGAGGGCTCATGTTACTAGTAGATTCTTCAATAGAATCATTACTGTTTAGCTGTTGATAGTAAACATGCGGTTTTTTGGCAATGGTTGAGTCTATTTGTTGTTTGATATATGATGTTAGCCTGTTAAATGCCCAAGGTCCAAAAGATATCAGTAATAGAAGTCCTATGAGGGGTCCTAACAGACTAGGGAGAAGAGTGGATAACCAGGGAGAGGTAGAAAACCAATTTTTGTACCATGACTCCTGTTTTTCCCTTTCCTTTTTGCGTTTTTCTAGATTGTCTCTTACTTTTTGTAAACTGTTCTCTACTAGTCCCAATTTGTCAGAGTAAAAACAGCATTCTTCCCTAAGGGCGGTGCATAATCCCCCTTGTTGTAAAAACAATAGATCAAGACCTCTCCTATTCTGTAGAACTACTTCTGCTAGAGACGCGGAGTCCTTGAGGTGTTGAAGCCCTGTCTGTAACTCTAAAATATCCTTATCTATAGCTGCACTAAGTTGATGAAATTGGTTAGTTGATTGTACAAGGGATGCAATACCTGTTCCAGTACCTATAGCTTCTAAGTCTAAAAGCTCCGTTTTCTTTAAAAAGGTGTGGTGACAGGCCTGTCTTAGGCTACATGGCTTGTGTTTCCTGAACACGGTGCCTTAGAATTGGCAGGGCCCCTGTCTTAGGCTATGGGAGCGGCCTCCGAGAATCCTTTGGGAGTGGACCCACACTAATCCCGTCATTGGGTAACCAGGCAGCATGTGGCATGGCCCCTGTCTTAGGCTATGTGGGTTGCCTTCAAACCCTCCAGACCTCGGGCTCCCACTAATCCCGTCATTGGGTGATCCCTGCAGCCATTGGCATGATTATCCGTGTCAGGGCCATGCTAATCCCGTCATTGGCTCAGCCACAGCATACTTGAGAAATGGGGTAAAGCATGTCTGAGGTTCAACCCAAAGGCGCTAAAGAGAAGTGAGGGATAGGGAAAGGGAAGGGGGTAAAAAGGAAAAATACAAATGGTTATAACAAGGTTAAATGCCGACAATTTTCACATATCATATCACATAACATCATAGGGGCAACATAATATATCGTCGTGTGGATGAGTTTACAACAATGTCATCGTACATAAAGGATTAATACAATATGCCAATGCATAAGGAATGTAAGTTTTTTTTTTTGTTT